>LUGF01059016.1:775718-789012 GCA_001625245.1 Calycopis cecrops | reverse complement strand
GGGGGGGTTGTTGGAGGAGGAAGGAGGACTACGAACTACTACGACTGTTTATCTTTGGATGTCTGTGGGGCTGAATCCCATGAAAATGGCTTCGATTGCTCGTTTACCCCCTTATACCATAAAAAATCAGAATTTACGTTCACATGTATATCTAATATTAGTAGGGATTATTGTGTTGATTGTGATCAATATTTTTTTCTTGCTTTCAAATATTTAGTGTGTACATGTTTATAATGTACAGAATCTGGCGCTGAATATATTTAAATGAACAACATATTTTCCAATATGTTATATATTACTTAGGTGGATTAGATTATTGGATATACAAATATGTCTCCGCGTCTTAAATATGTATTAGCTTGTAGGAGACAGTTTGCTAGCGGTAATCAAATATGTACATACAGTATGCTCAGCCGACGTCACACTAGATTTTAAATTAAAGCCTTATGGACTATAAGATAGGTGTGTGGATTATAAATCTTATTAGTTGTATATTTAAATAGCTGTACCCCGTAGTTTGCGTAAAATCTACCGCAACAGATTTTTTTCAAGATAGAAATTATGAATCTAACCTAAATATATACAATAAGTTTATATTTACATAAACATACATTTATTTTACGTTTATTTTATCCAAAAAGCACTGAACGCATTTAGATCATTCTTTTTACAGCATAGGGGCAAACTAGCAGTCGGGCCAACATCAAGTCATGTTACGTGGTCACCAACGCCCACAGACATCCGCAACACCAGAGGTCTAACAGATGCCTTACCGGCTTTTAGAGAAAACAAAAAGCTCTTTTCCTGACCTCTATGTCGCGTCCCTATTTTGAAACAGTAACGGACCTGGAATAAAATAAAAATAACTTTCCGTGACGAAAGCATCAATTCCCTTGAGATAGATTGTAACGAAGCTGCGGACGCAGCTAGTTCTGATACAAAGTAGATTGAAGAAGCGATCAATATTACAGGTACCTAATATAAAAATCTAGTTGTTAATAGTTGTAAAATCACCATCACCTTCGCAAGCCGGAGGTCGTCAACTGCTGTTAATAATGTTAATATAACCCGGGATCCCCCCCCTCTCCCCTCCCCCATATAGTGCCATAGGTCCTGGCCACGAGTCACTTGCAGCGTCTCAGCGCACTTAGCCAAGTTGTCAGTCCACCAGGGCAAATTAGGTTATCAATTGAATTATTAATCACGTTTACTAGGCATGGGCGTACCCAGGTTCTGATCTAGGGGGGAGGGGGCAAATCTGATTTTATATTACTTACTGATAGTAAGTAGGAGGATAATAGAATCCAGGGGGGCAGCTGCCCCCACCTGCCCCCTTCTTCCTCGGTATGTTACTAGGTCATACAAATGTAGCTTTTATTAGCGCTCAATTACTGGAATAACATGAGCTCTAGCGAAGTTTCCCAGATTTTCTTTACGGTGTTCATATTGCTTTGTTATAAGCTGTTTAAAGATTCAATCGCTGGAAACAGAGTTGCAAGGCTTTCGAGTACGTGCTTAGAGTTGCTGCACTTTGCTTTGTAGTGATTCAGTGCGTAATTGTAGTGTTAGTGTTGCCATCCTCGCGTCTAATGGGCCACCGGAAACTCACATAACATCACAGGTACTTAGCAATTGTATCGTGTGAGCGAGTGGTACTTCTTTGATCGATATTATTTTTGACATTGCATAAATACAACTAAGCCCGGTTTCGCAGGTCCCCATTAAAGTCCCAGTTAGCGCGTTATTTATGGAACGTATATGTCAAATAAATTCTACTTCACATGTGCCGGTTAGTGATATTAATTATGTATAGGTATATATGTAGATTTATCACACAACGTTCTGTGCTAAGGCAGTAAGGTACCTACTATAAAACGATAATATAAATGTATCAATTTTTATACTTAAATTTAATATCTTTATCACAACAATAATAATTAGTTAAATATCCACGAGTTGGTCGAGGTTAGATCCAGTGACTTCTGGCGTATTGTGCTCCGGTTATGTTGCCACTGAGCCAATCGGACTCAAAGCAACCATCGTCGTGGTAGTTAGGGATAAAACACCGAATAGCTAACATATGAGACTGATGACGGTTCATCGGCTGACTCCTGATGCGTTGCCATCTGTGCATAGACTAAGAATATATATTGCTGCTGACGGGAAAAACGGGCCCAATACGTTGGTCAGACCAAATCAGCTCCACGCTGAACACTACACTCTGCGTCGCCATCCACACCGCTGAAGAACAAGATGGCGAAATATAGTCCAGGAGAAAGTGATTCGTCGAGGTCACGACCCTCAGCAGTGAGGACAAACGTCGCGAGGAGGAGGAGGAGGAATATATTGCACTATAGAATATACCGATACTACTGATATAAATGTGAATGCTTGTAACTTGCATTATGTTATCAACTCTTTTTCTGTATAGGTTCCGCGACCAAGATCAGGTTTCGGGGAAAACCAAGAAGCACCACGCTCAGATAGACCGGGCACTGAGCGCTGGTGGAGCGAGGCTTCGCTACCGGCAAGTGTGTATGAAGAGAGGTTGTGGACGCAAGGATCGTGTTGATGATCGTGGTGATGATTCGCCCACTAACACTATACAAAAAACATTTTACACGTTTATAGCTAGTTTGTAACAAGCTGACAGGGGACTAAATATACCTCGTGTTTAAGATGTGGCAGTAATTAGTCTGCGTTTGTACAAAGCTATCTTTTTTCATCTGTATCGGGACCGGTGAGGGGCGGCTTATAATAAAAACTGGGACAACTATTATAGGGAATCGAGGACGTACGAGTTATATATACCAACTCATCTGCAAAACGGATGGATTCGATTTTCTCTTTTATGAAAAACAATTCATTTGAGAAAGGGATTTTTAATATCTTGAAATTATTACTGATAGATCTAAAATGTGTCGTGATGTCTAGAAATTTTAACAAATTTAAAAATATTCGTATTTATTTTCGTTTAAAAAAAACAAGTTTTATGGCAAGAATTAGCGAATGTTAATATCGAGTGTGAATATTTATTGAATAAGCGTAATCGATAGCTTAAGTTATTTGCAATTATCCCTGTTTGTTAATGGCCTCTAAATTAGCACATGCAGGAGGCAGCCAAATTACGCTGATTGAGGGCGGATTACAGCCGTTGTAGCTCAAGGGCTAAATGCATGTCAAAGACTAACTACGATACAATAACGCCCGAAAGATGATCGTTTTCTGGTGCATCAAGCGAACCTTCGTATTTGGGACTCGAGAATACCCTTGAAATATGCAAGTTCAGACATCATCTGATGGGATTATGGAGACCAGAGTCCACACTGGGTCTGCACCCCATTCAAGGCGATCGGTGCAGAGCAAATGCCTTCACGTATAAAAAATGAGATGGAGAGGTTAAGGCTTATCCAACGCATGGTTTCATATTAGTGAGTACCGATTTCAAGATTTAACTTTGGGAATTGGGTATTCAGTAGCCAAGAGCTTGGTAGAGCTTGGGTATTCACCGCTGGGCTCCAGGTTTTCCCCAACTTGGACGAATGCCTAAGAGCATTTCCCAGCGAGAAAAAAAAGGGATACGTCATAAATACTGATTCCTAATGCAGAGCGCGTTGATCACATCTGGCGACATCCATTATGGTCCGTATCCCAAAACGAAAAAATGGAACCTTTGTAAGATCACTTTGTAGTCTGTCGATATTGATTTGCCACACAAGATAGTAAGTAATATGTACGTAGTATGCCCAATTGAAACGTTTTTATGCCATTTTGTTGTAGGTCACTTTGGCAGTTAAAAACAGACACACAAGAACCTTATTAGTTCAACTGGTATATAATTCTATTTCAAAAACAAAACAGATGGGTAGCTATCTCCGATTATTGTCCCTGTTAATTTCAACCTTAGAAAACTATCAGCAAGAGGTAGTGCCACACTGCATTCAGCCGAATTGGGCCGGCACGACCGAGGAGGTACCTCTCGCTTACACGAAACCGGCGTAAAGTGACAGCTGTGCTGTTGCAGATGGCGGTGGGAGGAGAAAGGACGGCAGCACATCTGTATAGCCTCTATGCGGATGTCTATGGGCGTCTGTAGTCATGAAAATGGCTCCGTCTGCTCGTTTGCCCCCTATACCATAAAAAAATATAGCCTAACTATATCTTGTGATTTGTATAAATCTATTTTGAATAAAAACATTTTGATTTTGATGTGATTTTTGATTTTGATCCGCCTCGTTGCTTAAAAAAGTTGAAAAATGCAGTGATTACACATGTAACATTTGCGTACCTATACGACTAGCAAAAATGTATTTTTTTTTCAAGTCCTTCCGAAGTCACTTTCCGTTGGTACGCCTGCGAAACATGTTACCGAAAAGTGTGCGTTTGTAAAAGAAACAAACAGAAAGTGTTCCGCGAGCAAATATGTTGGCGCCGCTGCAAAAAGAACTGCAAACGTTGCCATGCGATAAATTCGGACGTTCAAATATCAAATGTTGACTTAAGCCGAGAGGCGGGAATATCACTTGATGGATTTGAAAGTTACAGCATCCCTTATGAAGATGAATTTGAAGTTTAGAGTGTCTACTACCAGTTTTTAGTAAGAGATCGCGTAAATTACGATCCCGTGGAAACTAGAAAATCATCATACCATCGGAACATTTTTCCGGGTTAAAAACTATCCTGAAAATGTGTTAATTCAAGGTATTATATCTATGTGTGTGCCAAATTTCATAAAAATCGTTTCAGCAGTTTTTACGCGAAGGAGCCACAAGCAAACATACAAACTTTCGCTTTTATAATATTAGTAGGGTTGCTAGTGACTCTGCATCACCGGTCATGTCGTGTCAATTCAGCGCGAATACAGCGATACTACCAGTATATTACTACACTGAAGCTACAATCTCAAAAAGACCCACAATTTGACCTGCGAGTCCAAAATGTACTATGGATGTTAGTGGAGTGTTAATGGGTGTTAAGTTGGTGATGCTTTCTTTTCGTCGCGGATCCCAAGACGTTACTTTCCCCTCGGGCTCCCTGCGATCATATTCAAGGGTCAAGTGATGTTGCCGCTTTTTGGATTTTTTTTTGTCTTTCCCCCCGCTGCGACAGGTGGGCCAAAGCCCACCAAAAAGATTTTTATATATTTACTAGATGTGCCCCGCGGTGTCAAAAGTGTTTAATTTCTAAGAAATCCATATAAACTTCAACACCCTATTTCACCCCTTTAGGGGTTGAATTTTTTAAAAATCCTTTCTTAGTGGATGCCTACTTCATAACATCTACCTGCATGCCAAATTTCAGCCCGTACATTCCAGTGGTTTGGGCTGTGCGTTGATAGATGACTATGTAAATTTGAGTTATACATATATAGATGTGTTAATTTTAGAAACAATTAGTGCCATTGCTGCATTGGAGTCGAATCAGGCTCACACTACCGGGTACTGCTCGGATACATAATGCCGCCTTAGATGCGATGATGTCGCGCTTCGTGCAGTTTTTGTGTAGCCGTTAGCCAGTGGCTGGGGTTGGTGAAGTGACTGAAGTGAAATAGAGTAAACTGGGCATTCACCAAATGGATCCGACTGCTCGTTTTTCCTAAGCGATAAAAAGACTACTCACCTTATGGTCTCCATCGTTCTGGTGCGCGTGAAGTCCTTTCGCTGCTCCTGCAACAGATTGTTCTATTAGTGAATCATTCAGATAGATTTGAGTAGCCGGTGGCCCATTGGAGGAGGGGAGGGCAACGCATCTGCGTAACAATCTCCATGGTAGAAGGTAGTCATTAATAAACTCCTGATAGTTTGCTCCCCTTTACTACAGGAAAAGCTTTTACAAGCAAAAACGTTTGGTCTGCATATTTTTTTTCGATCTATTAAATCAATTTCAGACCGGATCGAGCTCCGTTTCGTCTCGGTTTGTTTTTCATCGTCAAGGCTCCTCGTGTTTGCCATTACGGACCGGACGGCCCCGGAGCCCAAGGTCTGCACGAAGAGGCGACTAAACTAATTTACTATTCAGATTGCCGAGAAAAACTATGTAAACTTTGGCGGAGTAAAGGATATTTTGAATTATTTTTTGTGTTTGGAATTTACGATTTTCAAGCTCCAACTGCAAATGAGATGCTTTTTTAAGATACATTTACAAGCACATATAGGTAGAACATGGGTAGAACAGCTCTGGATAAAAAAAAATGGAAAAAATGCTGGGTGGCCTTTGCCCGACAATGGGGCACATGATGCAGGGCTAAATATAATAATAAAAACAATTTACAAGCATGTTGAAGATTCAACGGCACGGCGTATCATGTGACAGGAGTACCTACATGAAAAAATAACTTTCGACCATGGACTCTTGAATAAAATGATGATTATTGACAAGTTATTATAACTCATCGTGCTTTTAAAGTGATACATTATACAGGCTGTATAATGGCCTATTTCCATTCTTGACCTAAGCCGTTTTACGATGAATAATCTATAGACAATCGATAATGACACGGTCGTACCTAAGAAGCAGACTGTTGCTACTTTCACATCTAATAGAGTCAAGGGTGAGCGGGCTAATATTTCTGGCATCGGAAATTCACGACCAGGATTTAAAGACGTGGGTCGATTTTGATCCTGGGTGAATTGGAATGTGTCGGACCCATCACTAGAAGTGTGCCACTGTCGAGAGCCTTGCTGCTGCGGCGGGGTGGTAGGTACAAAGTCGAGTTACAGTTTACCATCTTCACTAACATTCGTCTACCTAACATGTAACAATATGTCACTATTTCAGAACCATGATAGCGTAGGACTATGGCACTTTACAAGATTTTAAGCTATTGTAAAAAGGCAATGAGCAGTAAGTTTTATTGTTAGTAAATAAATATTTGACCCTGGTTTTAAAGTCTGTCATATAAGTCAATAGGAATTTGTCCATCAGAACAAAATTACCTCCTAGAGGGGTTTCGGATGCGCCGTCATTATATATACCTACTAGCCAAGTGCGCTGGACATGTTAAAGTGCGCAAGTGTGTACGTTGACAAGTACACTCTCTGGTGCCTCATTCCACTATTTATATATTTAGAGAAATCGGGTGCAGGACCTGTCGACAGCTGACTTGCACGCAAGGGGCTGTGACAGCGCCAGTCGTCATGATTGCACTTTTATAAGTCGTACAGTTAATTTTAAAAATATATTGATAAATTTTCAATGCCATCTCTTCAATAGAAAAACCCTAAATAGTAGTATCTGACTTTAAAGCTAAACTTTTACAATTTACAGTGTTCACAATGTACAAACATTGACAAGCTTGCCAAGCATGCAAGCCAACAACATGGACAAGCTTATTCCTACTGTGCTGTTTAGTTATATTATTTGAGGAATAACAATTACAGAATAAAGTGAGTGACTTTATTTTCGGTCACTAGCAGCGTTCGTATATAAACAATCAAGGACTGTTATTTTCTAAATATGTAACCCTAATTTAACTGGTGTTATTATGTAATTTTAAGGAATTAGGAAAATTAATAAAAGATAACTCGTGATAACATTTAACTTTGCGATGGCATGTATATTATATGATTAGGTATTACAAACAAGAAATATTTTATTGATCACAATAATTAATTATAATAATATAAATTAATTTTGTATTTCCACCACTAACTAAACATGACATACAACTGTGACCAATAGAGGTGTCCACTCGGCATTTGTCACACGGCGATATTTTTACAAACAAGAAATATTTTATTGATCACAATAATTAATTATAATAATATAAATTAATTTTGTATTTCCACCACTAACTAAACATGACATACAACTGTGACCAATAGAGGTGTCCACTCGGCATTTGTCACACGGCGATATTTTTATGACTTGACGTTGATTATATCAGTGACTTCTCATTATTACTCGATTGTTATAGCAAAGGATGTTAAGACAGAAACACACTGCGGCGCATGGAGAGTCTACACACGTGGGACAAGCTTCGCTTTAGATTACGATGTACGGGAACCAGGGACGCTACGCATGAAACAGCGTCCTTGGTACATGCGGGGCGTACTCGAATAACTTTCTCTCTTAGCTCAAAGCCGGGCACACTGCACAAATTACGTGGAAGTGTACTTCATTTCAAGTACAACATGGTAATTATGGGCCGGAGAAATTAGCCTCACTGTTAGAGGTACTACATGGCTCTAAAAGGTAACCGTTATTCAAGATCAAAGTTCTAAAACTTTTTGCAATGTGAGAATTATGAGGATTTTCATAGTTCATTTATAATTGTGTATCAAACATTTATATCTAGCTATATGCAAATAAATATAAGGTTGAATGTTTATTTTCGTAGGTAATTAAAAAAAATCCATTGAAAGAAAGAAAGAAAGATTCCTTTATTTGTGATACACAAAACATTACCCACATTAACAACTAATTTACAAGTAATTTTTGTTTATTAAAGGTATCACAAATTGGCCCCAACTCAGCGTATGTGATTTTAAATCAGCACTGATCTTCCATTGGAGCCATTGGCAACACGTTGGGCTCGAGACAAATTAATCAGAGGACTTCCTCTACTTTGTAATACAGAGGAGCTTAACCAATTAATGTTCAAACTGTGGGTATTGTTCTCTGGTCGGATTTCCCCGCAGGCTGGGGCCCGTGGCATTTTGCCGACTTGGCACCCCATAGCTACGCGGCTGTCGGCAGCGTGCGCGGCGTGGGCCGTGGCTACACACGCGCGCGCCGCGGTGCGTTCCTGCCTTTAGATATTATTTTCGAAACACTTAACATTAGGTACAGTTTGGATATCGATGCTAACAAATTTAAAATTGACATTGACGGCAAATGCGCCACCAGGAATATCTTTGGATGAGGAACTGTCCCTCATCACATCGTAACCCCAACTTGACTTTACACAGCAATAGTCCTCAGAAATATGCGAGCAATAGTCCCCGTCGAACAAGCTAGGACCAGTGCGTGATACAACAATTATGTGTGCAATTTTCTATTATCTACGGAATTGTTTTGTAAACAAATAAAAGAACAATAAGAAAAGGTTGGGTTAAATGTTGATGATCTGATCCTACAAGACGACGAAGATATTACAAATACTCGACACATACAAGTTGCCTACGTATATCTAAACGTGAGATACAATTGATATACGAATGTTTCATTCTCTCAAAAGAATTCACATTTCTTGAGTATTTCCTATTCAATATTTTCTATTGTGCGTTATAAGATGCAAAAATATTATCTTCGTCGTGTGGTGCACTATTGTATTGAATGGTATGTAAGAATATTCTACCGAATGTTGACAAAGAAACGCATGTACTGATCAATGCTATTGGAAGGCATGAAGGGCTGTAGAACAATATAACAAGCACGAATGTAAGACGGTGCTGGTGGGGATCTACCTCAGGTCGTTCTATGAACATGATCAAGATGCGTGCAGTTGTGTACGACACTTACAACTACAGGTTCTATGTAATACTTGCCCCTATGTTTGCAAACATATCGACGCTTGTGGGTTAGTACAGGGCCGGAGCGGTGGTTGCGTTCTGGAATACCAAGCGAATACCTTTAGCTAGATGATAATTATGTACGAGATATGTCGATTAGAGATCCAGATATATGAGATATGTCTTTTAGATTGGCTGAGAATCGTCCTGCCGCCTTACTCTTCACACTCGATCCTATTTGGAATTTGTAATTGAGAGAAGTTGTTAATCGGTACTCTTGAACGCACCACTATCGCATCATGGACGCAACACTAGCGCAAGATTTGACTCAATCGTGCGTTAGTGGTGATGGTGCGTCCACGAGTACCGATTGACAACTTCTCGATCCCAATTCTAAATAGGATCGAGTGTCAAGAGTAAGTACGCTGGAGTTAGTTGTGAGACAATACGGATTTAATTACCGCTTATTTATTTAACCAGTCCGATGTTTCAGATATTTTACGGCAGGTCACGGAGGGACAGAATTATAACGTCTGGCTTATTAAGTAGCTGAATAAATCGCGGTGAAATACGTTATATCAGTTTTATTATATACCTATATATTTTTTTATTATTTCATCTAGGTACGCAAACATATAAAATCAGAGAGATTCACTATACAGCTTACCAGTCAGTCAACAATTAATCAGAATCATAGGTATAGAGAGTATGTAATGTATTTGCTGTGGTAAAACGGTATGGCTCAATATAGATAACCAGACGACCCTTGCGCATTTCGTTGAGCGATAATTAAATATTTTTATAATGGAAAATATTTATTTATGCTTATTAACACCGATATAGATCACATCTGTAATATTTTTATCCTGACAAATATAATAGGTGAGCCTAAAAAAATAATAAAGCCTACGTCACTCTTGAACAGTGTAAATTTCTGTAAGTGAAAAAAAATGATGGTTAATTTTTTTACACTCAAGGATAAACTGTTCAGGAGTGACGTCATCAATTTATCCGAAAATTATCCGATACAGACAAAGTTAGAAACTTTACCTCTTTTCAATACAACTAGCTGTGCCCGGTTTTACCTGCGTATGTTGCGATCCCGAGGGAATCTAAAAAATACCTACGACCTGTTCTCAGTTTTCAGACGTGGTCAGTACCTCTTCACTCGTGACGGCCTATTCAGGCTGCAATGCAGCTTGGCAGCCTTTCGTTTGTACTTATTGTGTATGAACTTTCTACTTTGGACTCAGATGTATACTCAAATATAGACTCAAAGTAAAGACAACGTTGTATAATCAGATAGCAGCAAATTTGTAAAAAAATGTCATAAGAGCAAATTTTTTTGTAGCCTTTCGCCCATGGAGGGAGGTGGAGAAAGGATGGCAACGCATCGGTAAAACCTCTATGCGGATAATAATCTCTATGCGTAACTTTCGATCTCGTGGAAATATGGAGATCAAAAATTGATGTGGGCCGATTCTTAGACCTACCCAATACCGACACAAAATTTCATGAGAGTCTAGCCGTTTCGGAGGAGTATAGTAACTAACATTGTGACACGAAAATCTTCTTCATATATATAAAAAAGGAATGTTTGTCTGTATGTTCTTTATAGAATCGTAAACTATACATTTGATCATGTGATGATCTTTAGCAATATTATTGGTACGACCAATTTTCGACAGATGGCGCTACGTCTAGCAAAGCACGCAAGGTACGGCTAGTTTTATACATAGAGAAGACATCTAATATGCACAAACAGCTAACATCACGAACTAAATCACAAATAACGGGGAACGCGATTTGCGATCGGGATTGATTAAATCATAAATGTATGCTGCGAGTTTGGACCCGTACACGATAAAACGATACACTCAAAGGGGGACAGGACTCGGGAGCAGACGCCGCATCCGAAGCGGTCATATTGGATTTGATTACCGTGGCAAACGCATCAAACGTGCATAATGTTCTTCGTTAAATCTGTCTATTTTGCACTAGCTCTCGCCGCAGCTTCGCTCGCGTTGAAGCCCTTCAATAACAGAAGCTTGTAAAACTTCTAAAAAAATGCTACTAGATGTGTACGGGCGATATTGATCAAAAGGTTCGGAATATTCGTCTGTCCAATATTAAAGTTGCGTTCAAATGGCAAATGTTGGAAGTGACGACACTCCGAGTGAAACGCCACTAGACCACGATGACCAATCTGACTGTCGCTCTCGATTCGATCCGCCGGTGAATACGCAGGCTTCCATTTCTTTTTATCTATCTTATATCTTACTAGCTATTCCCCGCTGCTTCGCTCGCGTTGAATTCAGTAAATATCAATGAGTTAATCATTCAAATAGAACTGCAATAGAATTCCAATATCTGCCACAATATTTTATATGACCTTTTTTGTCATTTTTAATACCTGCAGGAATATTTGTAGGTAGGCGGGTTTTATGATGATCGGTTCGGTATTTAGCGTGAAAACGTTAACAAACAAACACATATACACATTTATATTTATAGGGTAACAAGTTCTTGTGGCTAATTTGTTTGTTTCCGAAAGTGTATTGGATTTTTGTATAACAAGCTTAGTTAGTAAGAGGTAGTGCCACGCTGTATGCATACACGCAGACAAATTGGACGGAGTACCTGTCGCTTACACGAAACTGGCTTAAAGTGACAGCTGCTGTGTTGTGGCGTTTCGTATGTAAGTAGCCTGTGGCCCATGAAGGTGGGAGGAGGAGGACAATGTATTTTCATAAACTCTATGAGAATATCTACGGGAGTCGGTAGTCCTGAAAATGGCTCCGACTACTCGTTTGCTCCCTTATCCTATAAAAAAGCTATTGTAGCTAATTAGTTCGTTAAAACGTAGCGGTTTGAAGCAATTTGCGTCGTTTATTTTGCGGTGGCGAAAATTCGAAGCTTTTGTAAAACTGAAACCTACTTAAGGCCTTTTCCAGAAGGGGCGAATTCGCCTCGAATCGTTTCGCGCGAATTCATACGCGCGTAGTTGAGATACTAGACATCAATACATCGCGTCCACAAGCGCGTTGCTTGTGGACGCGATGCGAATTCAAAATACGCGCGTAAATGGCGTGCACTACGCCAGACTCTCGACTCGCGCTCCATTCGCGCGTATTGCGCGCGAGTCGAGATACTTGGGACGCCTTGTTGCGTCCATTTGACGCGCGAACTTTAGAGTTCAACTCCATGTTTCGTACTGAATTCCTCCCCAAATGCTCGCGCGTTGGTACGTACCTTGTGGACGCAACGGTCGCGCGTAATACGCGCGAGAGAATCGCGGCGAATTCGCCCTTTCTGGACAAGCTCTAAACATAAACGCGAAAATTAAAAGCGAAGACTGGAACTAAACAAAGGGTCTCGCAACTGAGAAACAAATCTTTGTTTTTGTCACCCGATCATAGTTCGCAAGTCCCGGTACCAAAATTAAGTGTATTCTTAAATGCGACAATTGAGAGTCAGCGAAGGGAAAGTTTGCACACGGGCTGCTATTGTCAGACTTGTAACAAAAGGCATCGCGCTTGACCTGTCGGAAGCTTCTTACACGGGCTTCATTAAGACATTCATTACTGCTTGCAACTCTATCGAAATGGAATAATTTAAGAACAACATGCGGCAACTTTGCTTAACGTTTTCTTTTTACAGCACAGGAGGCTAACGAGCAGCTGGTTCACCTGATTTAAATGATCACCTACGCCCACAGAAATCCGCAACATCGAAGGTCTAACAGATGCGCTGTCTACCTTTCAGAGACTAATACACTAGTTTATCGAAGATCCCTAGCTCGTCGGGAATTACCGAAGGGGGTTGATTCCAAATGGAAGTAG
>LUGF01059016.1:764593-775689 GCA_001625245.1 Calycopis cecrops | reverse complement strand
CATACACAGCTACACTATTCAAGACCATATTATGAACATGTTAGTGCCTAGTATAGTCCTCGTGTATAATATAATATATTTATTTAATATTATACATATATATTATATATATTTGGTGTATGTTATTGGAAAAGTCATTATACGTGGTCCATATTTATAACTTGAATTCACTGATAACTTATAGGTAATATTTAGTTAATTCGTAGTGCTGAAGCGTTCCTGACGCGGCATTTCTTCGCGTGTGTGTGTGTGTCCNCCCCCCCCCCCCTTTTTTTAAATAAAAAATAATTAAATAATTACTAAACATCATTTTGCAAGTCTTTGAGCGTACGAAGAAACGAACCTGATACTTGATGTTACATTCCAGAGTTTTTGCGACACTTATTAGAAGTAACAATACATTATACACATAAACGATCTTAAATTAATACATTGGTAAGTGTCGGCTAAAATAAATATATAATTTATTTTATGGATACATAATTATATCGTATTATTAGCGTTTTATAAAATTCAAGTAACATAGTTTGATCTATATATTAATACACGAAGCAAAAATTTTAGGAACATTTTTAGAAAGAAAGAAAGATTTTTATTGATTACTATAAAATGGACAGTTTTAGTAATATATATTTTTACATATACATACATTTTTAAGAATGAAATTTGTTTGTTTACGTGTAAGAGAAGTTCAGAACGCTAATATTTTTTAAATAATAATGTTTATAAAGTACTTTAATTTATTAAATAAAACTTTACACACACTACCATGCATTTGACACATTAATACATAAGACGTACATACACGTAATTAATGACGAAGTTTCTGTGTCTTTTGAAAATATTGAAATTACATAATTGTTTACCTTAGTTACAATGTCATAACATATCATATGATATTTATATTTTTTAATCACAAAAAAGTTTCACTTAGATCGAATATCGATCTTCGCGGGTCCACTAGTATATATCAATAAAGAAAAGTTTAATAACTTTTACATTTGTGATGTCACCGTCGAAATGGATCACTTTATTAATTGCATCTTTAATATAGTTATTGATTTCCCTCCGAGCACTGTAACCAACAGGCTTGTCACCTATAACCACTGACGCGATATTTGAATAAGCAAATAGGTCGTTAATAAATTATACACAGACATGCCAGGGCTGCCAGACATCACTTGTTTTGGATAAATGTGCAGTGTAGAACTTTGTAAGAGGTAGAATTGCACAATTAGTAGGAGGTAGTTCCACACTACATACTTGCATGCAGCCAAATTGACGGGACGAATTGACGACCGGGAAGGTGTAACAGTTGATTTTTGGCCAACTGTCAGATTAAAAAAAAAAGAAGCATTATTGTATGTCAATCTGTGACATCTTTTTTCCGTTTTGGTCTGAACCAGGGCGGCCGATGCATTGAGTTATATGTATACGTAGTAATAATAACTCAATGGGCCGATGTTTTTTTTGATGAAGCGTGCAAGGAAAGGATAACACCCATATGGGGTTGATTTGATTGATTTAATTATAGAATTATAAGTGGCCATATATTGAAAAGGAGTTAATCTACTTCTAAAGCCCAGTTAAAAAACTATTCTAAGTTCTAGTTAAAACTATTCTAATTTCCAATACAACTATTACCGTGTAATATGCCACGAGGCAAAAGTATGATTTAAACCATCCCAGATGCTGTCTAAGGGATTGAGATTTCTGGAATTATACCATTTTCTTTATTAATTGTATTTTTCTAGTTTACTGATTATATAAGTATATAAGTAGATTTTTGTAACTTCTTAAGAGCTGGTTGCAAACATAAATTTAAATGTTCAGAACAAAATAGTCCACACCTAGAGATTAAAATTAATTTTAGTTGAAACAGGGAATTACTATTTATAACATTCCTACAATTTTTAACAAGTAACATTCCTACAATATAAAGCAGGAATCTTTCTTCCTAATTACATAGTAAGGTGTCGAAAATTTCATTTTTTACCTCTTTATGAAAGAAGAAAGATGTCTGACTTATCATATCTGTTGGAAATTTTAAGTGGCAGAGTGGACTGTGCAGAGCAGCTGGAATTGATAGGACTGCGCACTAACTGGACTACTTTAAGAAACCCTAGTTTATTATATGTACCATACGTTAGAACTAACTACAGGCAAAATGTATTTATTATAAGAGCATGTAATACATTTAATAGTTTAGCAAAAGACAATGCTGAATTGGACTTGTTTAATACAACTGTGGCAAAGCTAAAACATTTATATAATAAAAAATTCTTTTCAGTCACATCATAATCTTTCGTTATGTATCTGTGTCATTTCTATTTGTAATGTTATTATTAATTTTAATTACCTTGCCGTCGTCTATGACTTGTAAACGTCTATTGTACTACCTATATGTGGAAACTTTGTAATTGGCTTTCAAATCGATATGTATCTATAGCATATATATTGTTACTAGCTGCGCCCCGTGGTTTCACCCGCGTAACTTTCAATCCCGTGGGAATATCGGGATGAAAAATAGATGTTGGGCGATTCTCAGACCTACTCAATATGCTCACAAAATTTCATGAGAATCGGTCAAGCCGTTTCGGAGGAGTATGGCAACGAAAACTGTGACACGAGAATTTTATATATATATATATATATATATTAGATTTAACTATTTATGTATCTTCATAGCTGTAAGTTTCTCTAATAAATAATAAAATATAATAAAATAAAAAAAATAATCAATATATGGTCAAACCCATAATTTTGATTTACTTATATATATCTCTCTTTCATTTAACTACATCATTATCTATTCGACTTAAATCTAAAACTTAACATTGATAGTAATAAATACTAAATATAAATGTAACATTGTAATCATCTCAAACAACATTAAATAACTTTAACTGCCACAAAGGTACCTCTTGTTTACACGAGACCGGCGTAGAGTGACAGCTGCGCTGTCGCGTTTCGCGTAGCCGGTGGCCCAGGAAGATGGGAGGAGAAAGGAGGGCAGCGCATCTGTATAGCCACAATGCGGATGTCTGTGGGTGTCGGTAGTCATGAAAATGACTGCCACTGCTCGTTTGCCCCCCTTACCATAAAAACCGAATAGGGCCGACGTGACCGAGGTTGTACCTCTGTTGTGCTATCGTGTTTCGTGAAATTGACACCGACTGCTCGTTTGCCCTCTTTTACCATAAAAAAATTAGTTCTGATACATCGTTATACGTCAATGTAACAAACAAAACTGTTAATAGTATCTACTTCTATATGAAGACGCATAATACTCAATAAATAAGCGTATAAAAGAATATCGACGTTACAAGAAAAACGTCTCGTATTGATACTAAGTATGAGGGATTTATTTCAAAGAGTTTGCCTGTGTTCAGATATAAGTATCTTAAGTTTACGTAGGTAACATGTCCAGAGCGTCAAATATCAAGTTATCAGAAGCAGCTCGACTGATGAAGAACAACTGGGGTAGTTCATATTTAAATAATATCTGGTGTCGTGGTCTAGTGGTAAGCGTGTTCTACCACAGACGGGAGGTCCCGGTATCGAATCCCGGCGAGGACCGAAAATTGTTATTGGGATCTTTCAACTTCTAATAACATTCCGGAGTGAGGAAGTGCGGTGTTACACCCCCGTGCTTCGGAGAGCACTTTAAGCCGTCGCTCCTGCGCCTGAGTTCGCCTAGGTCGTGTCGGACTGCCGTCCCATCGGAGTATGAGAATAAGGGAATAAAGAGTGCACTTGTGTCTGCGCGCACACTTGTGCACGTATATCCTGGGAAGGCTCGTCTATATAGACGGCCGGCGTAGCCGAAATCGGCTAGGACGACATTATTTATTATTTAAATAAAGTGTGGTATCAATTTGTTGTATCAAACCTTGTATCTATAATACTGATAAACTAAGGATGAAATAAACTTCACGATTATTTTTCCGTTGAGATCGAAATAGGTATCTACTTGTGTATTAACGTAGCTTGCTCGCTCGATTTATAACGCCGCTTTCTCATTTTCATCTTTGTGTCTAAGATAAATTAGTTAAGTCTGACGAAGTAACGATGTTTGAGAATATTTTCGCTGAAGATCCAATTTCAACTACCAAATTATCCAGCTTCGATATCTACATGTAATATATCAAACACGCCACAAATTTCATTAAACATATTAAATAAATTCACGTAAATCAACGGAACAATACTTGGATGTTCGATTGTGTGTTTAATAATGAAGTGCCAGTATCAATGACGTATTGTTAAATAATATAAGCTGTATTGCTGATGGATCAACCTGCACACGGGTTTATTGATGCAGGACGTATCGCTCGAAAGCGTTTGGCAATAAGCCGGTAAGCCTTTAAAACATCGACCTGCATTAACGAATGCGCCTAATATCGCCCGCTGCTGAGCAATGCCATGTCAATCCGGCATGGTGTAAGGATTAGTGTTTAACTCTTTCAATATAAAAGGTTGCATATTTCTGCAGTTGTGTGTGTGAAATGCGCACTATGAAATATCCGCGATGTTAGAAGTTCGACATGTAAATAAAATAAATAAACGTTTGTTTTGCAAAGCTCCATTGTTAAATTAAAACAACCATTGCAAAATTGGTACCCAGCTCTACATTTGTATACCTATATACATGTCAGCAATAGAGAAGATATGATCTTCTTAAAAATACAGGATGGATTTGGATGAAATGTGGCAAACAAATAGATTACAATCTGGAATAACAACTTGATGTTTCATCCCGATGTCATGCAGGTGAAGCCGCGGGAACATGACATGTTAAGATTGCGGCCAGATTGAGCTTCACGGCCACCTGAAGATATTTAATTGCAGTTTCCTTCAGTACGTTGTTTGACATTAATGTTGTAAGAGGTGACAATGCTACATTGCTGCTAATTCAGGAAGGCAAGGTTATAGATCCACGAAGTCAAAGCTAGACTGTCGCGTTTTGTGTAGATTGCGATTTAAAATAGAAACGCCGTGTATATAACGCGTGGTAAACAAAGTAACTCTATTATACTTTAAAATGAAAAGATTTATGTTCAAAATTAACAATTGTTGTTCATTAGTAGCGAAAAAAGGGAATTTATAATGCTTTTGTCCCAATGAGGCACTGAGAGCAATGTAATGAACATTGTTTTTAGTTCTTATATATATACATTTGCAGGCTTTTAAAGTTTTTAAAATATTCCGATTTAATCACATCGGGCACACCAGTGCTGATTTCATTTCGCAAAAGTTAAATTATAGTAAACAGAATTGTATGCGCTTTAGACCATACGACTGGAGTAAAACTTCATACACGAAACGTGATGGCGACGGCTATGAGAAGGAGAGAAAAAGAAAATGTGCGCGCTCACTACTCTTTCTTGCTCCTACAGTAATATAAGAAACGCTTTATCTTTTCTAACTTATATCTCCCTCTCAACTTCCGTTCGCCTCGCCCGATTACACTTTTCGTAACGCTCTCGTCACGTATATGATCATTAGCTTACTCAACAAGTCAAGCGCGCGTAAAGAAGTTTTACTTATAAAGGTTGTATTGTCAAAGAAAAATAAATAGAGCAATTAATTTCAAATCGCGAGTAAAAGATAAACATTAATTTCTAAACATTAACATGTTTAAATTGCTTTGTAATTATTGTTGTAATTTTTTGTTTCCCTAATACAAAATAAATTAATCCTAAGCGATAAAATGTCGGCAATTTTAATGCTATTAAAAATAAATTAAATTTTTTATAGATCACAATTATCCCTTTAGAAACAAACATTTAAAGAAATATAAATACGTCTTATATATATATATATTTTTTGACGTGATAACGTCTTATAAATCGATAGAGCAGGCTGTTCCAAAAAACTTGACAACATGCGGCGTTACCTAGTTGTCAAATGTACATTGTACATGTCCTGTTTTGAATGAATGATTGACCGAACAATATTACGTTCCGTAAGCACATTGCTGTTGAATTGTATGTTATAGGATTATTTGCAAAATATAGGAACAAAAAATTTAAATTGGACCAGTTACATGTTCCCACGGTCAAACTTTAGATCCGATGGCCCTTGGTCACATCTAATGAAACCACGGTAAGGTATTTGTATGAACACCCTAACCAAATAGATTTGTGCAAGCTATAGCGCGATGTAGGATACGTGATAACGCCATCTGTTATGCATTAGACGAACTATATATCTGCTATACAAATAACTTGCAATCTAACATACCATTTCCAATTACCTCTTTCTCTATATACATACAAATCTATTAAACAAATGAAATTAAAATTTTCTTTTGAAAAATGCTACCATTCCATCAGTATTTTCTTAAGACGTTGTCACGTTCAACTATCGTCAGTAAATCGACTTTACAGACAACCGATGTTTTTTTTATGATATGGGAGGGCAAACGAGCAGCCGGAGCCATTTTCATGACTACCGACGCCCACAAACATCCGCATAGAGGCTATACATTCTCCTCTCACCTCCATGGGCCACCGGCTACTTACACACCGCACGAAACGCGACAGCACAGCTGTCACTTTACGCCAGTCTCGTGTAAGCGAGACGTACCTCCCCGGTCGTGCCGGCCCAATTCGACTGCATGCAAGCATGCAGTGTGGCACTACCTCTTACGAAAATAAATATGGGCGTCGGTTGTCATGAAATATATAACGAACTCTTGTCACTTACTTATTGTTACTATTTTTATTAATTAAAGTAATCTCTGGGATTTGTTATCTGTCACGTATAAGAAAATAAACGCCCTAAGATTTGTATAGAAACAAACCTTGGCCTCTTGTGCTCTGTCATGGATGGAAATGATGAATGATCATCATCATATCACCATTTCAGTGAAGTTCACGAATCACTGATTCTGTTTCACATTAAATAAATATTTAAAATATTCAGTAAGGTATTTTAATGTACACCAAAGGCTGACTAGTATATATTACCAATACAATTATTGCAACGCAGGACGTATAAAGGGTTGTAATGAAAAGCCGCCGCGCCGCCCGCCAATCTGTTCCAAACAAAAGGAGAGGAATACCTTTCAACGTTAAAATCAAAAACTGAAATTTGAACGCGTAATAACCGGCCGCATCAAATAAACTTCCACAGACAAACAAATTTATATAGATGCATTCCGAGCACAATATTTTTTTTTTATGGTATAGGGGGGCAAACGAGCAGTTGTAGCCATTTTCATGACTACCGACGCCCATAGACATCGGCATAGACTATACAGATGCGCTGCCCCCCTTTCTCCTCCCACCTCCATTAAAATTAATGAATCCAATCCATGAACAAATAAAATAGCATATTAGTAAGAGGCAGTGCCACGCTGCATGCATGCCAGTAAGAGGTAGTGCCACGCTGTATGCATGCAAGTAACAGGTAGGGCCACGCCGTGTACACGCATGCAGGTGAATAAGGCCGGCACGACCGGGGAGGTACCTCAAGCTTACACGAGACCGGCGTAAAGTGGCAGCTGTGCTGTTCCGTGCGGTGTGTAAGTAGCTAGTGGCTTATGAAGGTGGGAGGAGGAAGGGTGCAAAGCATCTGTATAGCCTCTACGCGGATGTCTATGGGCGTCGGTAGTCATGAGAATGGCTCCGACTGCTCCTTCGCCCCCTTCCTACCTCCCCGGTCGTGGCGGCCCAATTTGACTAATTACATTCAGCGTGGCACTACCTCTTACTGTTGTTACTTAATAGAGATAAATATTTCCAACGTAAAAATGGCGCGATATTCTAAACCCCATTCAGTACAACAAAGGCATAAGCTAGGTAACATCTATGAGTCATAAAAGAAGAATTGGCTTTGTGTCCGTCAGAACTCTCGAGGACTATACATGTTTGATTAAAAGCAAAACCACTAAAGTAATACAGCACAAAGGTATATCGCAGCCAACAGGGCGTTCGTTAGTTGACAGGCACACCCGCAGATATTTCGCGAAATGGAATTTATTATTGCACAGAGGAAAATCTAGAACATTCCAACAGGTAAAGCATTCCCGATATCCGTTGTAAAACTTGCTGAGATTTTTACGAATCTGATATTTACTATTTTTTTTTACCTGACCTCTCGTGGTTGGGTCTAATTCCGTTATGGTAAAAGTGAGTTATTTCTACTTTTTAGCTTTTACTTTGAAAGTTGAAGTATTAATTCGGATTAGTAACATGATTTCATAAACTCATCTACGCCATTTTGGTATATATAATAAAAGAAAGAACAAAACTTCCACTTATGAAGTTTACGCGAATATTACACATTACAAAACCACTTAACGGATTTTATCGCGGTTTATTTCTTTAACAAGTCCGTCGTTTCAGATGCTTTACAGCAACCATGATCACGGGTGGGACTTGTTACATTTTGACGTCGTCGTCGTCGTCTTCGTCGTCTTCTCGGTGGCTGTGTGCCACCATTTACATACTTCTTTTCTTTTCTACTCGGAGCCATTTTCGTGACAGCCGACGTCTATAGACATCTGGATACAGGTTATAGAGATGCGTTGCTCTCCTTCCTCCATGGGCCACCGGCTACTACACATCGCACGAGACGCGATATCACATCTGTCACTTTACGCCGCTATCGTGTAAGCGTACCTCTTGCTATAAGAGAAACTTCTAGCAGAATTCTAACAGTTTTTAGTCATAGAATCACCAACCTACATATAAGAAAGGCAAGCAAGAACTGTAATTAATTTTCAATCACCTATATTGATATTAGATATACTAGTTTAACAAATTATAATAAAAAAGGCCCTGAAGAATATCATAAGTCGTGATAGTTGTATGTAATTGAAAAGGACTTTATTTTTATTAAAAAATATACTTTTTTAAATTCACCTTACAATGTAATAGTAGTATACATATATCAGTACAGTAACAACAATAGTTTGTCCATAAAAAATAATTTTATTTTATTGTACTATATTCTTATATGCTTTTTTCATCTCTATTTTTCTGCATATATATATACACAATATAAGATTAGTAGCCACTTTTTTGTGTGTCACAACCATAGATTTCGAATGCACTAGAGAAAACTTTTCTAAATTTATGCTCAAAACTTAAATCGTCAAATTCGGCAAATATTAACGTCAAGATACAAGGTTTATTTAGTTGGGGCCAGAATATGGACAGTCGACAAAAAAAGAGTCGCCATTTCTTATTTTGTAAACCGGCCAACGTCCACTGCTCGATTGCGACTTTTCATTTGTTAATCCCAGCTTTGCTCCCTCATGTGTGGAGCATTTTATTCCCTGCTTGTTGGGCGCTGGTTCTCAAACTTTCGTCTCGTTTCCGATTTTAAATAGACATCAGATAGTTCAGTTTGTGTACTAGCCAACCTGTGCCCTCTTCGTTGCCAATTTCCTAAAAAAAGTAATAAATAGTTCCTTTGGCACAGGTTTTAGGTAAGTGAATCTGCAATCAAATAGAGTCTGCTTTGAATGGACTATCTGGACCTAGCTTTCTGTTAGATCATATTAATATTATAAATGCGAAAGTTTGTATGTATGCTTGTTTGTTTGTTTGTTTGTTTGTTACTCCTTCACGCAAAACCTGCGGAACCGATTTTCATGAAATTTGGCACATACATAGAGGGTAACCGAGATTAACACATAGGATAATTTTTATCCCGAAAAAATGTTCCTATGGGATGCCATGGGATGATTTTCCACGGGATCGAAATTTACGCGCGTGTAACCGCGGTGCGCAGCTAGTATTTTTATAAATGCAAGTCGCATTTATATCAACTGTGCAGAGCGAGCAATCCGCTTAATCCCGATACCGATTACGAGTTTCATCGTAATACAAATTTTTGTTAATAATTCTTGGCACATTTTGTTTAAATTGCAATCTCTACATTCTACCAAGCAGCTGGACCACTCGCGGATACTTTGCCGGTGGAAAGTGATGACTGTGCTCTTGCTTTGTGTCAAGAAGGCTCATTGGAAGGTGACGATGAGAACAGTTTTCAGTTTGTTAGTATTTCAGCCGTCACTAAAAGACTTGCATATGTCCTTAATCTTGTAATAAAACTAACTTTAGTAAGAGGTAGTGCCACACTTCATGCTTGCATGCAGCCCAACGGGGCCGGCACGGCAGGGGAGGTACCTCTCGCTTACACGAGACCGGCATAAAGTGACAGGTGTGCTGTCGCGTATCGTTCGGTGTGTAAGTAGCCGGTGGCCCATGGAGGTGGGAGGAGAAAGGAGGGCAGCGCATCTGTGTTGTAGTCTTTATACGGATGTATAAAGGCGTCGATAGTCATGAAAATGACCCGGACTGCTCGTTCGTCCCCCTATACCATAAAAAAACTTAAGCGTTTGTCTATAAGGGTTGACGATTCATTGAACAGAAATAATAATTATATTTTTGATAGCTACTTATTGCCTGCGACTTCGTCGTAGCGTAGTAATATTATAGTCAAAATGATTTGTTATTGTTTGTTTACAGTGTGCCGAAATTCCGATTTCCCGTAGGAATGAGCGATTTTATCGCAGTAAAAAGTGTTTTGATGTTGACCAGGCTTAGTATATATACACTACAAAAAGTTTCTTTCTAATCCGTCCAGTAGTTTCGGAGATTAACCCGTACAAACAGCAAAACAAACAGACAGTAAAAAAATAAAAAACATCAAAAAGTGTCAACTATTTTAGCATCGCCCCCAATTAGTTTTTCGTAAATATATTCAACGTACGGACGCACGGATTTTACTGTTTTATTATATGTATAGATTACTTGTCATTATTTGCAGTCTGATGATGGTGAATGATAGCAGATCTCTGTTGAACTCCTCAAATTAGCGGTGTCGGTTACCTACGTCGTTATCTAGAGATAATATGTTTGTGTCTAAATTGTCTGACAGCGATATCAGGTGCCTCAATCAAATGCTATTGGTTTCTATAATATAATTACTGTATAAGGCCCAGGCATACTACATAATAGGCATTATGTATCACTAGGTAATAATTATCGGATAGCAATGTATAATGCCTGTTGCACGATTTTGATTACTGTGAGTTTAACGAGCTCTTAAATATTTTTTATTGAAGTAATACTTCT
>LUGF01059016.1:749656-764552 GCA_001625245.1 Calycopis cecrops | reverse complement strand
CGTTACAAAAATCACAAATCGGGCGAGGCCATCGGAAGTTGTCGTTCAAATTCATATTGGATTGAAGTGAAACATTTCGTTTTTAAAAAATAAATATCATATGACAGTAATTGTTTCATTGTGACTACGGCAATGAATTTGTGTATTAAATCAATAATTACGTTTCACTTCAGTTGTGTGGTCTAAAGCACACACCTTTTTAATAAATATTTTTTTAATAAACTCCAACCCGGTGGACCGAGGACTTGATTGAGATGGCGGGGACCCGCTGATTGCAACTGACTCGTGACCTTTGGGGCTCTATGGGAGAGGCCTGTCTCCAGCAGCGGCCGTCCTCCGGCTGATGATGATAAAATAATTTACAGTCCTAACTGTAAAATCAATTTACAACGTAGCAAAGCCTCTTTTTGACTACCGAACTCTCGCAGACTTGTTCACAAGTATAACTAACGAAAGTTATAAGCCAACGCTCAAAGATGTTGAAATTCGGCTCTACGTACAGTTCACGGCTCACTCGCATTGCGGACAGATTCCGAAACGGGCCGATAGCGGCGAGAGTCCGCCCGTGGACTTGTCGGAGCGTCTGTTATGCGCTTACACGCCCAATAAAACTGCTCAATTACCACGCGGACGTTCGATTGGGACGTGAGAAATTTCACGACAACTACCAATCATATCTATACTAATAATATAAAGCTGCAGAGTTTTTTGAACGCACTAATCTCTGGAACTACTGGTCCGATTTGTAAAATTCAGTATTAGCGAGTCCATTTAGCGAGGAAGGCTAACGGCTTTTTAACCGACTGCGGCAAAAAACGGAGTAACGTAAACGAAGTTGGTGGCGTACGCTAGTTTATTTGATATGATATGTAATTTTACTGAAGTTACTAAGACTCAAATTGGTGGTAGAGCAGAAGATTAGTACCTACTTATAGTATAACAAAACCCCCTTTTTACCTAGCAATTAGTTTTATTATTTCGATTCTCTTGTTTAGTTGTAAATATTTTGTGTACCGTTCGCATTAGCTGAATAGTGGTTTACACAAAGGCAGTGGCTGTCGAGTCGAGTTGCAATCATAGCGGGTATGGTATTGGGAGATGATTAAATCACTGATTCATGATACATTGAATGGCCTATAATATCTAAAATATGAATAGCCGATATGGCTTTACACAAGTCTCCTCTAATTGCTCCAGATTCACTTCGAGCTGGCGACTAATTAGGCGAAGCTGCTGGCGAAAGCTTATGAAATAAAATTAAATAAAAAGTGTTACTAGTATAAAAAGTGTATTATTATCCAAATGCAATTTTGTTCAGTTTTGAAATTTAATCTTGATCCTCGTATACTTCGTAATCATAATAACAATCATTATTAACGCAAAAAATTTATAGGACTGTCCAGGTGTAAACTGTTCAAGAGATTTAGAGAGTAATAAATACTAATAATACAATACATCTGAGCGTCTTCGGCCCCGTTAGCAACAAACTCCGACAATACGTTTAGAAATATATAAAACGTTTTAGTAAATAAAATTGGAGCTGAAGTTGAATATCGCACAATAGCGCTGTGATGTGGACGCGGCATTGTACTCTCGGGTCCTGCGAATCGTCGCAAATTCTGAAGTCTGGAATATGATCCATCTCGGACGTTACATATTTGTACCCATAGAATTTGAACTGATGGCGCAATTATGCGGTAAGTATTCAAGCTATAGCCGAACAAATATGCTAGATCTATCTGTGAAATGTAGATACTGCGTTGTCTATACTATGACTTTGTATGTCCATTGGTACGTCTAGTATATTTACTGCTTTCTGGTCTAGAGTCATATATATACAACCATTTACTTACGTCCAGCGCTCATTCACACCCGCACATACGTTGCCCTTATTTACTCTGTCCATCCATCAATGGAGACTAAGAATTGTCATTCGTAATTGAAAAATTAATGGGCGCGCGACTCCCTAACTGTCATTTGAAATTGAAAGATCAATGGGTGACACGTAACTGTCATTTGAAATTGACAAATCAATGAGTGACACCTAACTGTCATTTCAAATTGAAAAATTCCAATTACCCTTTTTGATTCGACATGGGACGTGGAGTCGACGTTTAGGAAGAGCTAGTGCTATGCTACAATGGAGCCGAATTTTCCGACACGACAGGAGAAATAACTCACGCTCATGTGAAACCGGCTTAAAAGTGATGACTGATGTCGCTAATCGTGCGATGTAAGAGGCCGGAGGCCCATGGAGGAGGCAGGAGGAAGGCGACGCATGTATAGCCTATATGTGGATGTCTATGGGCGTCGGTAGCCATGACAATGGCTCCGACGCCTTTGTCTTTATACTATTAAAAAAACTTGTAATATACTTTTTTGGGTGCTAATTAAAAAGGGCTTGAGACAAAGAAGACAAAGTCCAGCACGACAACGTTGACGATGATGACTTCACAAACCGCTACAACAACGTTGTCACGAATAAAATACATCGTTTTTAAATGGACGCACCGAGTAATTCTTGCTCGGATTTATATCGATGAAATTGCCAATAATTACGGAGATACTAAAGGAGGGAGGAGCGGGCCGTATAAATACATTATTGCGTTCACGTCCGGCGACCCGCGGGCGTTTAATCGCCGGTAGCTTTTACACAAAATATAAAATAATCAATCACTAGGCAGTTTGTGCGGTGAGTTTAATGTAAATGCTAATTAACGTTTGTGTTCGGCCAATGGACCGAGTTATTGCTGCAGGAAGTGCATAAAAATATGTAAATTTATCGATACATTCGTAACAATGGTGGGGGGAAAGGTCGTATCTACCAGTCTCGTATAAACGAGACAACTACAGTAAGGGCGTTTTACTAAACGTAACGCCTTACTAGGGGTAGTGATAAATTGTATGCCGGCCGAGCCGAATTAGGGGAAAGGTCGTATCTACCAGTCTCGTATGATCTGGAGGCAACTACAGCAATCGGATGTTTAGTAAGACGTAGTGCCGAACTGCGTGCCGAATTAGGCCGTCACGATCGGGTACCTCTCGCTTACACGATACCGGCGTAAATGACAGTTCTGTCGCGTTTCATGCGGTGTGAGAAGAAGCCGATGGCCCATGGAAGGCCAGGAAGGTGGGCAATGCGTTTATATTTGAATGTCTATGGGCCGCTTCTCATGACAATGGCTGTGACACGTTTGCTCCTATAAAAAAGCCGTCAGCGTAGATCCGAAGAAAACAGTCCGTTCAGATTGGAAATAGATAAACCCTCTTGAGGTGAGGTTGGTATTATGCTTGTTAAATTAACAATTTGTTATCTTCCAAGCTGTTCCTGAGGGACTGACTAGAGACCAGCCAGCTATAAATTTGTCGCTACGTGCTCTAAGGCACGGTGGCGTAAAGCTAACTTCTTCAACTCAACACTTATTAGAACTGGGAAGCTCTATATGATCTGACCTGGCAATTTCACGGATTTTCCTAATCTGTCTGCCTTTCTAGGCAGGCTTGCCTAATCTGTGATTATGCCACTATGTCGATATATACAGGGTTAAATGTAATTAACGCAAGACTTCTTGCATGCAGCATGTCTACATCAATACCAACAACATTTGTTCTACGACTTTTGAAAATTAATAGTTTTTAAAATTTTAATATTCCCATACAAAATTAATATATTGCCTCTGAACTATCATTTAGTCTGCGTGCGGCTAAGAAAATAGCGCGGGAAACTCGCGCGGCAAGATAGGGGCTCCCGCGCGTCATTCTTACAAGATACAGAGTAATCAATAACAGAGGGTGCAAACATTTTTTGTTTTTATTTTTTTTGTGCTATTTATCTAGATTCGTAAAAAGTCGTAGAACAAATGTTGTTGGTATTGATGTAGACATGCTGCCTGCAAGAAGTTTTGCGTTAATTACATTTAACCCTGTATAAGGCAATCCTGACTGACTTATATATTACCTACCGCACAGCCGAAAGTACCTAATGTACCTAGAAACATGAAATTTGTTGTAAGAGGGCTTCTTGATGTTAGTTAGCACTAAGAGATTTTTAGGAATTCGCCATTTTTCTTAAATGTTATTTTTGACGTCCAACATTGTGGGCTCGGCTATTCTACACTAATATTATAAAGAGGAAAAATTTGTTTGTTTGTATTGAAATCTCCGTAACTACTCGACCGATCTGTAAAATTCTTTTACCATTAGAAGCCGACATTACCCTTGGTGGGTATTATATAGGCTTGTTACCGTGGGAAAATGTTTCATTCCCATGGGAAAACGGGCAATAGCCCCCCTATTGCCCGTTTTACGCGGGTGAAACAGCGAGGCACAGCTAGTCTTACATAAAACGCAACTGACAAGTATCTTTCACTTCAGATTCAGTCCGCGTGTGAAACATGTTTAACTGCCGTAGGTCAGTTGTGTCGTAGCCTCGTAGCCGCAACAAGTCTCCGTAGGAGGACATAATATGTATATATTTATTAAATATCTTGACCGTACTGTATTCATTGAACGACATAATGCTCGGAGCCAATTAGATACAGTTATGGCCACCACACACGTAACGCCCTGCGTTTGATTTCTTCATCTTCTCTCTCTCTCTCTCTCTATATATAAAATTCTCTCACAAATCGGCGAACATCTATTTTTCATCTCGATATTTCCACAGGATCGATACTTACGCGGGTGAAACTGAGCGCAGCTAGTATGTAACAATAAAGTACACACCTGAGTTTATTCGCATGCAATTCACACGAAATTCCTCATTGTTCCGAAGTTCCGTACCTAAATCAGCCCATCCTATATTTCCCTGACTATTAAACTACACCGGGACAACTTTCTACAGAAATTAATAGCATAATTGGCACTCTCCTAACACGGGGCTTTTTAACACGTGTAATAAGTTTAATACGAAATGTGGAAAATTTGGGAGCTGGAGTTCTAATTGGATCTGAAATAAAAGCTGTTATGTGATGAATTGTCGAATAGGAAAATTTAAACTTTTCTTTTATCCTACTAGTATTATAAATGCGAGTGTTTGTATGTTTGTTCGTTTGTTTGTTACTCCTTCACGCGAAAACTGCTGTACTGATTTTCATGAAATTTGGCACACGCATAAAGAGTAACTTAGATTAACACAGGATAGTTTTATCCCGAAAAAATGTTCTTACGAGATGCCATGGAATGATTTTCTATTTTCAACGGGATCGAAATTTACGCGGGTGAAATCGCGGGGCGTCTGTGTACTCACCTGCGTATTTTAATATACTGCGCAGTTGGCGAGCCTTTTTGGCATAATGTAAATAGCCTTGTGAGTAAATGAGCATCTGGAGCTTAGTAAGTAATAACCTATTAACATCCACGTATGCAGAGGTATTGCTCTCTTTCACCACGTATCTCCCAATGGCCACACACATCACAACTGGCGAGACGACCAGGCTGGCGCAGTGGTACAGGGCTCGGATAAGCGGAGCATGTTGCGCCAGGGGCGCGGGTTCGAATCCCGCCTTGGTCATGGATGTTTATCTATGTTTTATGTATATTTCTATAATAAAAAAATCTTAAATACATAAAATTTCTTAAATTCATAAAACATATTATATGTATTCCAATGTCTAGTACCCGTAACACAAGTCTTTACGGTACTTAGCACAGGGCTAGGCTAATGTGGTGTGTAAAGTTCACAGATATTATTATTATTATTAACTTACATCACTTTAGTGCGCACGTGAAGCATTTATGAATATTTAGCGTTCGCGACGACGATGAAGAAAATGATCGTGTAGAAAATGTTACATTTTCTTAATCGTAGTCGAAATGATTCTTATTTCATTTCGCCGAGCTACACGTCCATTACCCGTGTGATATGGACTTTGGGTTTGTACAAACCCAGAGCTGACGGCCTCAGGTCGGTGGTATAATATTAGCGAACCTAACGGAGACCTTTCAGTCTACAGTCTGCACTATATTTACACACGGATTCGGAGCCGACGAGCTAAGTTTCCTTTAATATCTTTCCGAAACGCTGAATAGACCTATTCGGATTTCACATTCCAATAACGCTGTAAATAAATTTCGTTCCTAAGAGCTCACGTTTGAAATGGAACGTGACGTATTACTAGAAGGAATTACTAGTAATTCGGTCCATTTATCAAATCAATACATGAAATTAATTCGTTTGATGCGTTAGTCAAAACGTCTAGTACTTAATTACTTCGATGTTACTTCTGGTCATGAAAGCTATATTATTAATTGGTATACCTAGACTCAAAGTTGATTAGGTGCAGTACAATCTAGATACTATTTATTAGTGAGTTCCCTTGGGCAGTGAGAAGGGACATACTGGTTATGAACCTTACAGCATAGTAGGAAGTACCCAATTTGCCTTGCATCCTCTATATTAAGTACCTACTGACAGACGCCAGTAACTTCCTTTTTTACCCGACTGCCACAGAAAGGAGGGTAATGTTTTTCCAAGTGTATGTATGTATGTATGTATGTATGTATGTATGTATGTATGTATGTATGTATGTATGTATGTATGTATGTAGATTTCTATGTTCCCTGCTACAGCCTGAACGGCTGGAAGGATTTTAACGTATGTGGTGTCGTTAGATTCGCCTTGATAGCGCGAGTGACACTGGGTACATAAGAAAAATAAAAAAACAAACTGGCAAATTTCGGACCCCACATTGTGAGTTAAAAATTTTTTTTTGTTTCCAATCCCATCGAGTGGGGTATCAAAATGAAGGGTATTAAATGGCAATTGCAAATATATATATCACTTGCAGTTTCAATTTCAAATGAAAGATATAACGTTTAACGAAAATAAAAAAATACTTAGAAACAAAAACCTGCTAACTGACAAATTGTTAAAAGTACCTACTTCAAGCATTCTAAACTGGGCCAAAAAAAAACCGGCCAAGTGCGAGTCCGACTCGCACACCGAGGGTTCCGTATGAATGGGAAGAACAACCAAAACGTAATGCATGGTTTTCGAGACCTTTTTCTCTAAAACGCGTGAAGGGATTAAGCTGAAATTTTGTCAAATACGAAGGTCAGTTACGTCTTGATGCCTTGAAAAAATCACACTTCTAGGTTAACGAAATAAAAAGTTATAGCCAATTATGCACAAATTTTGTATGAAATAGACGGTTGCGGCACACATTTATCAGGCGAATTTCAGTTATAAGTTGATAATGATTTTTCCAATGATCTACATATAATTTACTAGTTTTCAGATTTATTCCTATATATGTGCTATAAGTTCTTACTTCTTGCTAAATTTTACAACTCCAGGTCAACGGGAAGTACCCGATAATTTTAGGTTTTCGACAAAGTACGTTTTTATACAAAATTTGTGCATAATTGGCTATAGCTTTTTATTGCGTTAACTTAGAAGTGTAATTTTTACAAGGCATCAAGACGTAACTTCGTATTTGACAAAAATTTCAGCTTAATCCCTTGACGCGTTTTAGAGAAAAAGGTCTTGACAGACGTACAGACAGACGGACAACAAAGCGATCCTATAAGGGTTCCGTTTTTTCTCTTTCAGATACGGAACCCTAAAAAAACTAAAAAGTCTGAAATAAAATAATAATTATTAAAAAACAAAAAACCCGACTGCAAAAAATAACCACTAACTAAAAAGGGAAAAACAAGTTCTATAATTTAGTGTGTTGAGTATACAGTACACCGTACATTATATTTTATTCGATACTTACATAAATAACAGACATATTTTAATGCATTAAAAATATAATTTATACGTTAAAAATTAACGCAGGCGGGACAAACAAATCTATAGTTAGTACAATCTGTATCTAGCATCAATTAAACCCTTTTGTGGAAATCTAATTAAACTACTGTCAATATTTGAGTGATTTGTTTGTCCCGGCTGCGTTAATTTTTAACGTATAAATTATATTTTTAATGCATTAAAATATGTCTGTTGTTTATGTAAGTATCGAATAAAATATAATGTACGGTGTACTGTATACTCAACACACTAAATTATAGAACTTGTTTTTCCCTTTTTAGTTAGTGGTTATTTTTTGCAGTCGGGTTTTTTGTTTTTTAATAATTATTATTTTATTTACCGCAGTCGAGTAATAAGTATGCCTTGCTCGCTACAGTGAGTAACTAATACTGAATTACAACGATCTTAGAATTTTACAGAGCAGTAGTTCTAGAGATTAGCGCTTTCAAACAAACGAGCTCTTCAGCTTTATATTATTAGTCTTCTTTCTGTCTAGAAAGATCGATAGAAAGCAAATAAGGAGAGAAGCATGACTAAAGAGTTCTGCTTATATTCAATCTAGCATTATATTACGTTTAAGCGTCGAGCAGCAGCGTACGTGGATACTTTGCATATGAAATATTAATATCCCCATACCTTGTAAGTGACGCGTATTGATAAGACAGCTTGTGTTTATTATACTAGCTGCGACCCCGGCATCTCCCGGTTTTGTTTTTCCAGATTGAAAATTATATATGCCAAATCATTCCAATCCATGAGTAGTGTTTTGGCATGAAAGATTAACAAACACACAAGACTACGTTTAAGCATGAGCCCTTAACAAAATATTTATAATTTGAAATGTGTGTGTGTACTTTTCATGTTCACTATTTTTGGTAAAACTTAATTACTTACTAAACTTATTGCTTTTCACAGCTAGACGACGCGCGACGGCAGATTATATTTGGCTTCACATGTCTAGATGTCGGGGTGTATGTAATAGAATCTTGTCAACTGCATTCGACCCACTTTACCGTGTCCAAGCAAGTGTGTCAGAGAATTCGGTTCACTTATGTAATTTGAATGACAATGTAACACAACTGAAGTCAACCGTGGTAGCTGATAAAATACGGTCATCTAAGCTTGGATTAGTTTGATTGTTTCATGTATCGATAAGGAAGTCATGCCTAGGTGACTGGGGTCTGATATTGAGCAAAAATGTGATAGTAAATTATCAAATGCGCACCTTTTGGAATACCTTTACGTAAGCTGCCCAAGAGCCCGGGTGGCTCCACCGGCAGTGTCGGGCTTGGCTATTGGGTTGCCCCTACCAGCTAAACCCCTGCCTTCAGCCGCTATAATTGTTGGTCCCGGATATAGAAGCAACAGGGTTCCTCCAGCGACAGGCTGGCCTTAGCGAAGAGGTCAGAATTCTCCTTGGGGACTGCCCGGCTGATATGACAAAGCTAAAACGGACCGCATGAGACGCGAAAGCCATCACTTGACTTTAGCTTTATTCGAGAGGCTCTTGCCCTATTGTGCGCGGAGAATTCATCTTTTTATTTTACCTTTCATAAATCGGTCATGTGAGTTGACTTAGAAATCATTGTCCTCGTCATCATCTAGTGCTACTAACTTGATTACTGGACCCGTTTTTATAATATAACGTACGTTATAAATGCGAAAGTTTGTATGTTTGTTTGTTACTCCTACACGCAAAGACTGCCTTTTCCTGTGGGATGCAATGGGATGATCTTCTATTTTCCACGGGATCGAAATTTACGCGGGTGAAACCGCGGGGCGCAGCTAGTATAAAACGTATGAAATACAACGTTTAAAATAAAAGACCATTGAAGCCTCATCAACGCGTGGCCGAGAACTAATAGACAAGTATTGAGTGATATTCATGGTAACAACATATCGGTATGTTTTCAAATATAAAGTAAGTAGGTGTTATGCTGTGTTCAAAAGAATCATCGCCGAACACAGACTCAGTAGATTTGCGCAACAATGCCTTACCACGTTTGTGTTCCGAGGAAAATGTTTTCTCGCAAAATCCTGAAAGAAAATGTTATCTCTTTGTATCTCCTTGTGTGAGTTTAAATATTATTTGCGGTTGCAAGGATTGAGCTGCTTGTTGTTACTGGGGTTAAGGTAACACCATCTTGTGTACATAAAAATCTCGTCACGTTTTCCGCGAATCGGTTGTTGCGGCTGGTAAACATATCCTATATACCTAAATTAAATCAGAAATGACAATAAAAGTTCGATCCCTTTTTTGGATTTTCGCTCACCACATTTTCAACCTTATAGTAATATAATATACCGTACGACCCATTCTCACATCTATCGTCGGGGGAGTTTGACCACAAACGAGTCACGGGACATATGCACAACGATGATGATTGCAATTGAGTAGTTTATTCTAGATGACCGCCTGGCGCAGTGGTACAGAGCTCTGATAAGCGGAGCATGATACGCCAGGGGTCGCGGGTTCGAATCCCGCCCACGTTATGGATGTTTATATATTTCTGTAATAAAAATATTAAATATATAAAACATATTAAATATATTTTCTATTTCTAGTAGCCGTAACACAAGTCCTTACGGTGCTAGGCCAAGGTAGTGTAATAAGTCCACAGCTATTATTATTATTATATTATTGAGCCCCACGTGTTGTGTTCGTACGTTCGTTTCACAGAAATGCTAATTGGCTGGCTTGGCTTAGGTAAAATGCAGTTGGTAAAGTATAGGATATACCGGCGCTTTTGGTTATATACATATAGTGGTGGCATATACCACCACTATAAACCACAAAAAACTAAATGAAAAAGGTGCTTTTGGGCGACTCTAAAAGCTCTGGAACAATTCTGAGGAAATCCTCTCAAACTAGACGTTTAAAAAAAACATATCTTGCCGTGTACAGTATAAAACATAAGTCTAAAGTCAGATTCAGCCTTAATTTAAGTCTAGCACAACATTACAATTACAATTTATTTCACAAATTCTCAATGAATTATTTCACAAGACTTTTATTTCAATCCTCATACTAGTTAAAATTCATTACCGAAGTTTCACAAAAGGCTGGACACAGCCTGTCCCCGCACTTTTAATTTTGGGCTGAAACTCGGCCTCGAGCGCTGGTGCCCACTACGTTCGCGTCTGTTTAACCGCTTCGTTAAGAAGCGTCGGGTTCAGCCGGTTATACCTCCGTAATTCCTTCCCTTAAATATTTCCAAGCGTCCGGCGATATTCCCAACTATCGGATTAAAGTTTCAGAGAAACCGTTCGTTAAACTGCAAAACTTCGCTGAGAGATCTTGGGAATTAAACAGAAATATGGAACGATTAATAAATAATAACAAAGCACTGTACAGCTATGACGGAGCAAATGTACGAACTAACAACCTTATCGGGTTTATTGCAATTTTAGTGTCGTTTAGCTGATTACGCCATTACAAACCTAATTGGTTTCCAATCATAAGCCATGTAAGAGCGTAACATTTATTATTAATACACAGTCATAATGTGTCTATTGTAACTTCACTCTCTTAAACGGCCCTATTTATAAGTATTGACTTTCTAAATCAAGTTTTGTGAAATTAAGAAGTTAATACACATTAAGCTGTATTGTATAAGGTTTTTTACTTTAATTATACGGAATAGAAATTGTGTTAAGCAATTCAGACTTTACATAAAACAAGACAATTTGTGTTGTAAATTTGGAATAATTTGAAACACCTAAAACAAAGTTAGCCACCCCGTCTAACTGGATAACGTAATACGATAACAGCTCCCAGTGAACTTGAAGCGGCGAGTGAGAGCCCGAGGTGCGATAGGAAACAGTTGCCCTGAGGCCCTCGCAGTCACTTGTTTGTCCTATTTGATCATTTACAAACTGTTAGCGTAACGCTGCACGATATAACCGTAACGCCATCAGTATTTTGTCTGCTGAACATAGTTCTACTCTCTCTCCTTCTTGGTTTATTTAAGACACTGCCATCTTGCCACTCCCGCTTTGATTAGGGAGGGAAATTGGAATTACTTTCTACTCATACTTTCTCCTGATTAAATTCGTTGCGGGTCCCAAGACAGATTTAGCTCTTCCCTCGGGCTCCCTGCGATCATATCAAAGGGTCAAGTGTGGTTGCCGCTGTCGATCCTGCCGACACAGGAGTATCAGCGGTGAGAACGAGTGGTGGGCCAAAGACCGTAAATGAACATAGTTCTTAATCCGCGAGAACACCTGTACTCACTATTATATTTAGAAAGTTGGGTCGCAGACAGGAAGCGTCTCGCTCGCACAGATTGTCTTGTGCGAGTTATTCTCAGTGGTGTGGCTGAATAGCTATAGATTTCTTACTGTGTAATTATTTTACAGAGAGGCAATTTCATTATACTTATATAATCCTCTACTACTAATATAATCCTACTAATATTATAAATGAGAAGGTTTGTAAGGTTGTATGTTTGTTACGCCTTCACGCAAAAACTGCTGAACCAATTTACATGAAATTCGGCTCACACATAGAGGGTAACTTGATTAACATAGGATAGTTTTTATCTCGAAAAATGTTCCTATGGGATGCCATGGGATGATTTTCTATTTTCCACGGGATCGAAATTTACGCGGGTGAAACCGTGGGGCGCAGCTAGCCTGTTATAAATCAATAGCTAGTTTTTTTGGCCACGGTAGTCCACATATTTTATAACATTTTTAACGGTTGCCTTTTCTTACTCTGCTTAAATTTGGCACATACAAGACATTGTACATACCATTGTACTGGTAAATGTAAATGGTTCAATCGAATCGGCTACCGTTACTATCTCCTTCCAACGAGTAAGCATGGGGTGTTATTGTAAGCTAGGCACCGAACTGCGCTGATGAAATAAGTTAGGCATCCCATGAGCGCAGTCAGAAAGTTAAGTTAGTCGCGAGGTGCTCCCTCAGCTAACGCACGGTGTGATATTTAGAGTGTGAACAAGTGCGCCTTAATAGATTTACAGAATGTGTGCCGGCGAACTTACACACGACAAAGTTTTATCACCCGCGCGGGAAGTTCGCGGGACATATGAATGCAGAGATATTTTTTTTTTAATAGTATAAGAGGGCAAACGAGCAGTCGGAGCCATTTTCATGACTACCGATGACCACAGACATCCGCATAGAGAAACAGATGCGCTGCCCTCCTTTCTCCTCCCAACTGTGAACCAATAGGTACTCATGTATTGTCAACATCATTTTTGTATATTTAAATATTAATAATATTGTTATTCTCAATACAAATATTATGCTGATTTATCTCTCCCATTTTGTAGTATTACGAAATAAGTTTTTTTCTTGTTTCACTGTGTGATGCGTTGCTGGGAACGAGTGTTCAGTCCACTTGCAAAATAATGCATTACCACCTTTTTATATTTGTGTAATTTGAGTTACAATAATTTATAAAAGTTCTTGTTCACATTTGCATCTTAATTACCTGTAGCTATATACCGTTACAGTTGAAACGCATAATGCAAAATATAAATTAATTAATTAAATTTATGAAAATAATGTCATTTATACTGGAAAAAATTAATACTCGACGTTAATTGTATGTACATATTTAATGTATTTTGCATATATTTTAAATTTATAACATAATATGAATATAAAATAAAAGAAAAGAAATCCCAAAATCATATTAAGAATGAAACTTAAATAATTTTAAAGGACATTAAGTGTCAATACAGTAAGAGGTAGTGCCTCGCTGCAGGCAGCTGACCTGGGCCGGCACGACCGGGGACAGTAAAGTGACAGCTGTGCCGTGACGTTTCGTGCGGTTTGTGAGTAGCCGGTGGCCTACGGAGGGAGGAGGAGAATGGAGGGCATCGCATCTGTATAGTGCGGATGTCTATGGGCGTCGGTAGTCATTAAGCCGGCGACTCGTTTTTCACCCTATACTATAAAGAAAAAATTACAATTTAGTTAGATTTTTTTTTTTTTTAATGGTATAGGAGGGCAAACGAGCAGTCGGAGCCATTTTCATGACTACCGACGCCCACAAACATCCGCATAGAGGCTATACAGATGCGCTGCCCTCCTTTCTCCTCCCATCTCCATGGTCCACCGGCTACTTACACACCGCACGAAACGCGACAGCACAGCTGTCACTTTACGCCGGTCTCGTGTAAGCGAGAGGTACCTCCCCGGTCGTGCCGGCCCAATTCGACTGCATGCAAGCATGCAGTGTGGCACTACCTCTTCCTAAATCTTCCTAGATCACACATTTTCCAATCGTCTACATCAGACTATGCGCCAGCAACGGTGACGGTGGAGATGGATTAGCTCTAAGTGTTTCCGAGAGGGCCGAACTATTTGATGCAAATGGCCTGAACATGCCGTCCATTTGATCAAGCCGATGCACTTTGATGATTGATCAAGATATCTTGAGCGTCGATTTGGTTAACCAAAAGCTTAATCTACTTGTACGTAGCGCGAGTGTGGTTTGAGGAACAGTCCCTCAACTGAGTGGTTTCCTTTTTAGGAACTATATTACAGTTATGCATTTTCATTTATGTGTAGAATATTCATTGTTTTTTTTGTGTTATATACGTAGATTAAGAAGTACGTTAAGCTCTCAAAAATGTGTTTTCTTCTTTCTTTATAAATTTACTAGCTGCGTTCCACGATTTTCCCTCGTAAGTTTCGATCCCGTGAAAATATCGAGACGGAAATTAGATGACAGCCGATTCTTAAACCTACCCAATATGCACGCAAAATTTCATGAGAATAGGTCGAGCCGTATCGAATAAGTACGGTAAATAACACTGTGACACGAGAATTTTATACGTAGGTATAGAGATATCCACAGTAATATTATAAATAAGAAAGTGTTTGTTTGTTTGTTTTTTTGTCCTTCTTTCACATCAAATCGGATCAACGGATTGATGTGATATTTAGTATGGAGATAGTTGAAGGACTGCAGAGTGTCAGCGGCTCCTTTTCTCGCAAAAAACTCCGCAAGCGAAGCGGCGGGTAACAGCTAGTATAATGTATAACAGTGTAAAAGGTAAATAAAGAAGATATTTTATTTAGGACAATTACAATGTAACACATTTGTTTTTATTACACTTATAGTTACTTATGATATAAGATCTATTCTATTATATTTGTACGTAC
>LUGF01059016.1:730761-748679 GCA_001625245.1 Calycopis cecrops | reverse complement strand
CTGCATAGTCCAGTATAGGGAGTAGCAGGGCCTGTGTAAGTGCAATTCTGGTGGTAATGGGTAAAAAGTTTCTTAGGCGTCTCAAAGAGGCAGAAGCACAATAAACTTTCCTACATATCATGTTGATTTGATGATGCCAAGAAAGATTGTTATCAAATATTATACCGAGATTTTTTACTTTTGGGCTATAATTTATAAGAACTCCATCCAAAATAATAGGTGAGATGTCATCCATATTCAGCTTCCTTAATAGACCTTGACTACCAATGACTATGGCCTGAGTTTTAGTAGGATTTATTTGTATGCCATGGTTGCGCGACCAGGTAGAAATGGTAGTAAGGTCCATGTTGATTTGCGAAATAGCAGAATTAATGTCATCTACACTAGACTGCTTATAAATCTGAAGATCATCTGCATACATATGATGAAGTGATGATATGTTTTCCGTTATTGAGTTAATAAAAATAGCAAAAAGCAATTGATGTTATTGTTTGTCCAATTGTAGGCTACGAGTCGTTAAATCAGATAACATACCTATTATGAGTGTTAGGTTTGCGAGTAGCCGGTGGCCCATAGGATGGGAAGGAGTACAGGAAGGTAACCTATCTGCGTCAAAATAGTGCGTTCAAATTTCAAATTTTAATGTCCAATAGGGAATAAGCTTCGAGATTGCCACGCTACCTAGTGGCTGAAATGTGAACCGAATGCTAGCAAATTTTCCTTTGTACGTATGATATGACATATGTCAACTTGCCATTGTCATTGTCTTTTGCTTAGTGTTTTGCTAGCACTTGATTCCTAAAATGATCACTAGGGCGGCGAAAGTGCTGCCTCTACGTTTCGTGCACGTTCGCTGTTGCTCGTTTACTCTCTGTACTGAAAAAAGTCTTTTTATGAACAGCAGTCTCTGTGTACAGTTTAGAGTCTAATCTTTAGAGGGTTCTGGTTCAGATCTGTTTCCGCACAGTACCTACTCTAGGGTACCACAGAGAAGAGCATTACCCTTATGACGTGTAAAAACAGCCAGACAAAGAAAAAATATATTATGCTTGTTTATGCAGTTTTACTATATTATGCTTGTTCTGAGGCTTTTTTCTGATACCTACAAATGTAACTAGTTTGCTGTACTCGTGTATCATCACGTAACATCTAATTAATTGTAATACTAACAACGCAATGTCAGAGTTGCCTTTACTGTGTACAGTGATTATATGTCATAATTGTCCGATACGTGTTTTGTGTAATGTTGTCTTGCTTTCGGAGTAAAGATATTTTATTCTAGTCTATTCTATTCTAAAAATATGAAGGTATTTTCAGAACAAGACAAAAGCAATTTGGAGAAACTTTATTCACAAGGAGCGCGTTCAACTCGGTGATTAAAATTAAACATTTTTTACGAAGTAACATATGACGAGCAACACATTTTGTTACATGTTTCTATGCATAATTATTCAACATAGTATAGGTTGTATTATTTTAGTAGTTGCTATTATTATTATAATTATATTATATCAAGCCCATGTGTCCCATTGTTGGGCAAAGGCCTCCCCCCATTTTTCTTTGTTCAGAGGTGCATCACGCCAATCAGGCAGGTATACGTCGAGTTCATCTCGCCATCTCCTTTTTGGTTTAGCCTATTATGCTATTAGATAGTAATAATATCTGTTGACTTCTCATGCTAATCCCGTAAGGACTTGTACTGGTATGAAGTACACCATGGAGAATATATTTTAATGTTTGTTATAAATCAATGAAAATTTCTATATTTAAGACTTTTTTATAGAAATACGTATAATACATAGATAAACATCTATGACCTATATGGGATTCAAACATTTTTTTACTGAAGGAAATGCATTACCCATACCACTCGACTAGGGAGCAAGTGGTTATGTGGGACTCCCACCGCAAAATGTGCGGCGTTATCCACTAAAACGTCCAGATGTACCTCCCCTACGTATAATTATATATTATACTAGCTGCGCCCCGCGGTTTCACCCGCGTAACTTTCGATCCCGTGGGAATATCGGGATGAAAAATAGATGTTGGCCGATTCTCAGACCTACTCAATATGCTCACAAAATTTCATGAGAATCGGTCAAGCCGCTTCGGAGGAGTGTGGCAACGAAAACTGTGACACGAGAATTTTATATATTAGATATACTTTCTACATTACCTCTATGAGGATATTTATAGGCGTCGTTATATCGGTCTGTAAGTAGCTGATGGCCCATGGAGGAGAGAGGAAGAAGGTGGGCAACGCACATATATAACCTCTATGCGGATATTTATAGGCGTGGGTGGTCATGAAAAGTCTGCGGTAAGAATCACGCCTTTCTGTATCCGCCATTGCTGGACTACAAATTTCAAGCTGCAAATTTCCTGCTGCCCCTAATTCTCCACTCATTAGATGGGCTGTTCATGTATGATTTTCATTTATATTTAGCAGCTTACTGCATTAGTGAGGAGCTCCACCAGCGGATTAACTACCGGGCGCAACCGGCGCACACTGGATTACCAGTAATAATAGCGGTACAGCCGCACCACTTATTTATTCAGTTATAGTAAGAATTTGATCGATAACCTTTTAGATTACATATAGTTGTGTTGGTTTGTGTGCGTAAAACTCGAAAAGTCCTGCTCAACATACGCCAGTTCACACGGTCGCTACTTTTCAACGTGAAGGAAGTTTTTGATTCGATTATATATATTTTTTTTGTTTTCTTCTTTTTCTTTTCTTTTTTGATTCTTACGCGCAATTGTCGTCAATTTCACCAATTTTTTTTTAGAATGTATTTATTAAAATGACTCCGACTGTTTGTTTGCCCCCTGAAAACGAGCAGTCGGAGCTATTTTAATGACTATCTATAATATAATAATAATGACTATACGTCGCTCTTCTTTCTCCTCACCCCTCCATATTTTTGTGTCATTCCCCACCCACCAAGTGGCCCGTTTGACTCTCAGTCTGGATGGGTCCCTGAGAAGTTGCATGCAACCGCATATTTATACGCACAGACTTTTTTTTTTTCATTTGTCTGTGTAAGTAGGAGGCGATGTGGATCCTGTATAGCCAGAACAAGGTACAGTACAAGCGTTCCTATTTAATAAACGCTAGAAGTAACTTGTTTCTCAGACATGAGCTTGTGCTACGAGCTCGGGATCCGCCGGATACTCTCATATTCCAATGTATTTGCTCAAACTGGACTGTCACATTGAAATTTGCATGGAATACCCGCCAGCCATCATACAGCGAACAGCCACCGGTTGTTGATTGCTGGTGCTGAGATTAATATACTCCCTACTAATAGTACAAATGTAAAAATTTCTATATAATTTGTTTGTTTCTAAAAAGGTGCGTTAAACTGTTTTGGGTGTTACTTGAAAACATGTATCAAGGTATTTTACACAAAATTTTCGCGTCACAATGTTACTTACTATACTCCTCCGAAACGGCTCGACAGATTCTCGTGAAATTTTGTGTGCATATCGGCCATGTCCGAGAATCGGCCAACATCTATTTTTCATCTCAATATTTTCATGGGATCAAAACTTAAGCGGGTGAAATCGCGGAGCGCAGCTAGTACAATATCGATTACAATCAGAAATAACATAAAGCAAGAACAACATTTCACGCCGGTTCTCTAATGAGGTGGGAAAAGAGACCACATGTCATGAACCTAAGACATTTTAAATAATGGTCCCTCTACATTATAGAATCCTTAATAATATAACTTTCTTCGACCAAAACTTGCGAGACATTTTGCAGATGAAACCACGGGACACAGCTAGATCACCGGGTGAGAAACGTAAACAACAGTTGAATCGATATTTGTGTGAGCACACTTGACGCGACCCCCACAATATTCCCAACAAGTGGAATTAAAGGGCTCGCCCTACACGCCGACCCTACCGGGACATCTGCGGAGGGACCGCTAACTGAGGCGAGCGCTTTGAGCAGGGGCTTTACCGCTAACCGAAATGTGACGTGTTTTGAACAGTTGATTCATTTCTGTTTTATATTTATGCAGAATATGTAGATACGAAGGTTATTAGTAAGAGGTAGGGCTACGCTGCATGCATGTGCTCCGTGCGGTGAGTAAGTAACCGGTGGCCCATGGACGGGGGCGGGCAAATCTGTATGCGGATCTATCTAAAACCGCTTTAACTCTTCGCTTGCCCCTTTATACTATAAAAAACAAAACTCAATCTGTTTGCGAAAATACGCGTTCCCGATTGTTATTAACTGTTACAGCCGATCAAATATCTATGTGTATATCTTTTTTATTTTGAACTATAATAATATCTATAGCTATATCTTTTTATATCTACCTATATCTTTTTATTTTGAGCTATAAGGTTCAATTTGGCAGAAATATACGGCCACGCGGCGGTCCCGTCTTATACATGACCTTGAAAACTGCCGAAACAATTTCAATAGGTACAGAAATATAATATGTGTATTGTGTTACAGGAATAATTCTTTAAGAGGCTTAACCTGTTACCTTTATAAAGATGTTTTAGTACCTGGTTTCGAGTTTATACTAAAATATCGTGTGGCTGCCATTGCAATTCATCCCAGGACAATCGTCATTCGAAATAACAATGTGTTATTTGTCTATATATATATATGCCAAATTTCATAAAAACGGTTTGCGTGAAGAGTTTAGAGTGGGCAGTATACATTTTCACTCACAAAGTTTAGTTAGGGAGGATCGCGGTGCGGAGCGTGATCTCTGCGTACAGCGGCCCATATTTTACTCCCCGGTCGATATTTACCTCTGGACGACTTCGAACATAAACGCGGCGGAGTACGAGAAACGTCTGAATGACAATTTCTAATATCGATTTCAATGCCATTTGGTGGTCGAATTGCGACTGTTGGTATTAAATGATATTGAATTTTTTTTTAGTTTACTTAGAACTTTTTTTCACTGGCGATAGTTTCGGCGTAAATATCGTTATGAAATCCAATGAATGAAATTAATATATTTGTATAGATTTTTTTGAGATACCTCTCTTTCACACTTTACGCTGTTGTGTTAGTTGGAGGTACCTCTCGGGTCATGCCAATTTTACATAATAATAATATTAATAAGTGTTTAAGAGATAAAGGACTTGGTAAGCATGCGTGGAGTTCAGCTAAGTCTGTCCTATTTTTAGATTTAGTAAGAGGTAGTGCCACACTGCATGCTTGCATGCAGCAGAATTGGGCCGGCACGACCGGGGAGGTACCTTTCGCTTACACGAGACCGGCGTGAAGTGACAGCTGTGCTGTCGCGTTTCGTGCGGTGTGTAAGTAGCCGGTGGCCCATGGAGATGGAAGGAGAAAGGGGGGTAGCGCATCTGTATAGTCTCTATGCAGATGTCTATGGGCGTCGGTAGTCATGAAAATGGCTACAACTGCTCGTTTGCCCCCCTATACCATAAAAAAAAAGATGTATGTGGGAGTTTGTAAGTATGGATTAATGTTACATGTTACACTCGCACAAATTTAAGATATACGTAAAATCAACATCGAAACATTTATCATCCCGAAGAATCGATGAAATCACCCTAGATTCTTTTTTCTTTATTATACAGGATTTTTGTACAAACAATGACAATGTCAATCCTATTGTAGCTCATACTAGGTACCTTAAACTAAAACTTAAATTAAATAATCATTTTGCCGCATGTGACAATGGATCAGCGATAATGATATGAAAGACGCCAACTGATAACATATTTAAATGAGACAGCCACATAATAAATCATCCGCATCCGAATTTCGGACACACTCCGAAATACTACTACTACTATTACTAATACCGCAATGTTCACAATTAGGTGAGGTGTGTAAGTCTACGTGTAGGAGAGAGGAGAATGGAGGGCTGTATAGTCTCTGTGCGGATGTTTAAGGGCGTCGGTAGTCAAGAAAATGGCTCCGCCTGCTCGTTTGTTTTCTTTTTTTATTTAAAAAAATTTGGTGTATCAACAATTTCTACAAACACATTTTCATAGCATATTATTTATACAGCATATTAATAATACATTAAACGTATTAACAAGATGCATAATAATACAGAAGTAAGAATAAACGTGTTTGAATTATCTGTAACTACACAGGGGCTAACCCAATTTCAGCCAGGCGCCTTCCCCAGTCTAAGCTAGAAACGAACGCGTCAAAGGGCCTCGGGCAAAAGGCAATCGGATAGACAACTTTAGACGTGGAATCCTTTGTAGTTGTCAGTGCAGTTTACGAGGGGGAGAGCGGGGAGTGAACCTGTCACAAATATTGGGACAGCACACAAAGGCGAGATTGAACCTCACCCGATCAAATAGTAAGCAATAGTATTTATCTATTTTTATCCTTAGGATTTTGGAGGTGACGCGCCTACTTCTCGAAAATTTGGGAAGTAGGTAGGTACCTATTTGTTTATACCTACACAAATGAATGAAACAACGGTAAGCAATTATAATCAGAAGAATATAAGAGGAGTAGGAAGAAATTCCAATTTCCTCCCCAGTCAAAGCGGGAGACAGTACAATATTGGAATGGCTCATATAAGTCAAGAAAAGAAGGGGCAGATTGATTGTAAAGACTAAGGAGCCTATAATAATGATTTGTTTTCTTTTTCCTAAGTGGATATTAAACTGTGAACGTTATTGACTCTGTACTGTTTTATAAACGTGTCGCCTACGGTTAGTCATAGACTATATACTGGACGCTCATACCATAGATATATGATGATATCTATGGTTAGGTAGAGACGACATTCTAGAGGGAGGGATTGACTACAGGACGATCGTGGCGTGGCTGACAATATAATATACAAGTACTATATTAGGCATCATCTGTCAACTCTGGTGTGTCAGATTTGTCCTACTTCCATTTGGCACATGTATAATTATGCCACATATAAATGTTGGCGTTTTATTGTCGTTGAGGATTCGATGCTTTTGTATATTACTAGCTGCGCCCCACGGTTTTACCCACGTCAGTTTCAATGACATGGAAATATCGAAATGAAAAATAGATGTTGGCTCTCAGACCTACCCGATATGCACACAAAATTTCCTGGCGCTTCGGAGGAGTATGGTAACTAACATTGTGACACGAGAATTGTATTATAGAGATGTTACCTCACTCTTACTAAACATGAGGAATGTTTATAAACGAAAAAAAAATCCTGCTCAGTCAATTTTGTTCGTCGTGCGGATCGGTCCGTCAAGCAGCGACCGCATACAAGCAAATCTTTGCTTGTGTGGTACACCTGACCTCCGCAGAGACCCTATACTTTCTGTGCGGAACATTCGGCCATTAATTTCATTCAATTCGTGATTAGTACCGTCCAGTTATGTGGCAGTTCAATTATGACTGCACGGTTTAAATGTGATTCGGCCGGCACCGGAGCACGGGTTAAATTGATTCAATTGACTTATTATGCCGTCGGTTGTTTTGATTAAACTGACAAGCTAATCGGGATTTTCGAGTGACAAATCGGAATAAACGATTCTGTCAGTTTTATAAATGGGGCTTTTCTAGGAAGTTAATTACTACGCTGCAGCTGGCTAGGTCGCAGTATAGGGCTGCAGGCTGAAATAATGGCTAAGATGTAAAGTAATCATGGAGGTGGGAGGAGGAAGAAGGGCCACGCTCTGTATAACCTCTATGTGTGTAACTGTGGGCATCGGTAGTCATGAAAAAGAAAATCTATAAAAATGTAAATCTCGTTTTAAATTTATTGGGCTATTTTCCAGTATTAAAAATATAAGCTTATTGAATGTAATCTTTAATTAATATGATTTATGAAGTCATTATGTAGTGAATTAATTAGTAAATAATCAATATTTGATTTTAAAATCTATTTTTAAAAATACGTATTTTTATTCATGAGTCACATGATACGAAACGACTTGAAATTGATTATGACGTCAGTATTGCGTGAGCTCTAAGGTAGCCCCGGGTACCGTAATATGCGTAGTAACTAAGTTCTCAATTGTCATTTGTCAAAGAGTTGTAGGTCATAATTTTAATATTATGGTCACTGTTAAATGTTGATACTTGGTACAAATGTTTGTTATTACAAAGAAATTACAAAATAAACAAATGCTGCATATGAAATAAGTCACATACACAAGTCATTCACTACTTGACATTTAGGATACAGAATATCTACGTCACAGGACGCCATTTTGCTTAAAGAAGCGTTTTCGCGGGTCTTTAAAATTTTGAATTTTGAATTTAAAATTTGAAAGTAAATACTTATCAGAATAAAAAATAAAAAATGTATAAGTCCATTGATCACTGATAAACATTCTGGAGTGGTTTTTAAAAACTTGGAAAATAGCCCATTATGAAGGGCGTGGATAGGTGTTACGTCGATTCCTTTTGAATTGGTAGTAGGTACCTACATCATTTTTTTTTTAGATAGGTTTTATCGACTAATGTGTCTTCTTAACTCCTAGACGATTTCGGCAACGGCGGCCGTCTATATAGTCGAGCCATCTGCGCAGGACATATTATAGTGCACAAGCGCGCCCGCAGTTACAAGTGCACTCTTTATTCCCTCATTCTCATATTCCGATGGGACGGCAGTCTTACACGGCCGGAGACAAACGCAGGACCGGCGGCTTAACGTGCTATCCGAGGCACGGGGGTGTAACACCGCCAACTTTCTGACTCCGGACTGTTATTAGAAATTAAAAAATCCTAATTTTGGTCCGACTAGGGATTCGAACCCGGGACCTCACGACCACGAAGCGGTCATCATCGGGCTTTAGAAGTTATCGCCCAACGCTACGTTAAACCTATCCTATATGTGGGATATATCCAAATATCCAATGGACTATATATATTTTTCTTATGATTAAACTATTTCTATGAGATGAAACACATCAGCAGTTTTTGCATGAAGAAGTAAGTCGCAAACCTTCGGATTTACAACATGAGTGAGATCGAGTGAGCAATGCAGGAACGTGTAGTGTGTAGTCCTGCCATCTCGAGACAAGGTCACAGAGGGCAATTTAGTTGTATCGCTGCCTCCGCCTAGGGCTGTGTCGACGTCTCATCGATATCGCAATCGCATCATCGCGTGACTATCGACACACGGATATTTTTTTATAGTATAAGGGGCAATCGGGTAGTCGAAGCCATTTTCATGACTACCGAGGCCCATAGACATCGGCATAGAAATATACAGATGCGCTGCCCTCCTTCCTCCTCCCTCCTACAGGAGGCTCCGCTTATTTACACACCGCACGGATTCGCCAGTACAGCTGTCACTTGCCGTTTTTGTGTAAGCGAGAGGTACCTCCCCGGTCGCGTCGGTCCAATTCGACTACTGGCACTACCTCTTACTAAAAATTGATAAAAACCCCTTTAAATAACAATCAAGATTACACTTACATTAGCTAATTGAAGAAAAGAGTATCGACACCCACATACATCCGCATAAGTTATGCTATGTTAGCATCTATGTTGTGCTAATTAATTCTACCAAGGTGTCAGAAACCAAATGAAAGGAGGGGAAGAAGGAAGGGAGTCTGTATGAGGATGTCTATGTGATCAGTAATCATAACAATTAGCCGCATCCACACCGGACGATCCAAAATGGATCGGCGATCCCGCGATCCGCGATCCAAGATCGTGATGCGTGGAGCGTGGATCGTTCTAGGTCGATCCAACAGAAATCTTTTGCGATCCTGACTGGCTGCTCCAAGGCGCTCCAGCCGATCCATACTGATCCATAATTCAGTTGAAATTTTGTCTGGCTATGGAGTCACACGTGCAACGATGGCGACGAATAGCCGTAGCAGCAGCAAGCTACATTTTACTTGTATATTTACGGCAAAAATTAATTATAATATAGACACCTGACAAAGACTTCATTTTTTTCTTTATTTCCGTTGTTGGAATACTATCCATTTGCCGACTAATTTTCCGCCAGGCATCTTCTCTTACACCTCTATTTGTATAACAGCCATCATTAGGATCCCATAAACATTTATTCTCCCTATATAGGGAAAATAAACGTATACATTGTGAGTTATCCGTAACGGCGGTTCACGCGATCCTCGCAACCGTCCAGACCGCGCGCGCCAAGCGCCTGAGGCACCTTTGTGCGTGACCAAAAAACCGACAAGAAATGGATCGCACGCGGCGAGGAGCGCGCGCTCCCCGCCGCGCACATGGATCGCGCGCGGCACGTCCACACCTCTCGCTCCATGGAGCGCGCTCCATGCCGCGCGCGTTTGGAGCGCTTTGGATCGTCCGGTGTGGATGCGGCTATTGTTCGTTTTCCATCACATTCCGTTATATAAAAGCCCAACTTAATATCGAATGTCCATTAGCGGTGTCGAATGCATAATTAATTACGGTCCATCCAAAAGTCAAATGCGGACAACAATCTACATACTTAATAACGTTATTAAATTGGGATAATTAAGAATTAAGAGGAACGGACAAGCGGAAATAATGAATTTCATTACACGCTTTGTAAGAGCCATCGCATACATGCTACTTTAGCATCGGTGATCGGCGATTTAGTCGCTTTTTAGAAGCTGGATGCAGCGACCAGACGATCTCAAACGCACACTCAAAAACGCCGAATTCGGTGATTTAGTCGCAAAGGGACTGCGACTGTTGCCTATCCGAGCGTCGGAACAGGCGCTAAAATGCGATACCACGACTCAACGCAGAGACTCGCTAAATCGTGATGCAGTATCTATGTTGTCGCAAAGTCGCCCATCGCCGACGCTAAAAGTAGCGTGTGTGCCGTGGCCCTTATATACCATGTTTGTTGCGAATGCCAAAACCATTTGATAGGTTTATACTATAGGATCGAATAGTCGTTTATGGGAACGCTTTCAGCTTGATGAATTTGTTACATACACACAGCTGAGATGTTGTTTAACACTATACATTTAAATCAATGCTTACCTGTTTATTATTTCAATGTTTGTTTAATGACAGAAGATAGAAAACTGGTAATTAGCGTTTATAATCAGAATGCTCTGGAAAAGATTTTAGAGGAAAAATAGTAGCTTTGCAGTTGTCAATCAAAAATAAATCAAAAATCATTTATTGACTGAAATTACAATGATCTAGTTTAATGTGGACGTGAAGGGATAGCCATGTTTCACGTTGTGTTAGGACTGAGAAGGCAAGTAACATACAGTTACGATGAAAGGTATGTCTCCATTTCGGCTGCGTGCACGGATAGATACGGTATAAAGTATTGATCTGAATGTAATTTACTATTCGAATTTACTCGATTAGAAACGAATTGAGGCAACAATTTGAACATTTTATTTAAATCTTTTTTATTGTTCTGATTCTAGTACTAAGTCTTCATTTGGCACATATCTCTAAGTACGCTAGAAGGCGTCTAGCTTATCCTATCCAATTAATAAATGCGAAATTTCGTATGTACCTATGTTTGTTTGTTTGTTTGTCACTCCTTCACGCAAAAACTGCTGAACCGATTTTCATAACATTTGACACACACATAGAGGGTACCTCGGATTAACACATAGGATAGTTTTTATCCCGAAAAATGTTCCTATGGGATGCCATGCGATGATTTTCTATTTTCCACGAGATCGAAATTTACGCGGGTGAAACCCAGGGGCGTAGCTAGTAGCAGATGTAATTTCACCTATAGCCCATTATCTCGGGAACAATCGACGCTTGCAACGATATCTTTAGTAAGAGGTAATGCCACACTGCATGCTTGCATGCGCCGAATTGGGCCGGCACCACCGGGGAGGTACCTATCGTTAACACGAGACAGGCGTAAAGTGACAGCTGTGCTGTCACGTTTCGTGCGACGTGTAAGAAACTGGTGGCCTATGGAGGTGGGAGGAGAAAAGAGGAGGTCAACGCATCTGTATACTTCGTGGATGTTAATGGGTATCCGTGGTCACTACATGGATCCGATTGCTCGTTTGCTCCTCTATACATAAAAAAAAAATAAACACACCCGTGGACTAAGTGCGGACAACACTATTTTTACGTACCTCGCACACGTAGCACATTCGCCACGCACCGTAATTTGATTCTTATTTACTATTGTAGGTATCCTTGTATCATCATCGCCGCCGCCATCGTATACACTTAGTCTGGCCATCAATACTGTTGCAATTAATAATAAAAAAATATTACATTTGAATTTGGAATCTGTCATTTTTATATGCTTGTTCATTGTGTTTTCTCATTTTGGCGCTAATATATTGTACAATATTTTGCGATATTAAAATGGAGTGAGGTGATAAAGAGAACAGAATCGCTGTGATTGCATTACAAAAGTAGGTATGGAGCCAAATGCAATTTTTAAAACTCTCCATAAACGTGCGTCGGCCGGCTATGTAGTGTTCGTACGAAAAAGGTGGTCGAAGCAGTAAGGGAAAGAATTCGAAGAAATCCTGCCCGAAAGACAATTCTAAGATTTTATCCCGGGAAATAAGGATAGCACCTAAAACCATGTCGCGTATTTTAAGAGATGACTTAGGACTTGCAGCCAATAACAGACGCACTGATCATTTCTTAACTGATAAATTAAAGATGAATGGGGTGGTAAAATCGGAACAACTACTGAAGCGGTACGCAAAGGGAGGCCACAGAAACATTTTGATTACGGATGATTTTTTTACAATTGAGCAACATTTTACCAGACAAATTGTCCGTATTTATGCTCAAAGCTATAAGGAAGCTTCCCAATTAGTCGACAGAGTGCAATGTGGGCCATTATCCGACTTTAGTGATGGTTTGGTGGGGTGTTAGCTATAAAGGAGTGACTGAGCCATATTTTTGTGAAAAAGGTATCAAAACATTGGCACAAGTGTATCAAGATAATATTCTTGAGAAGGTAGTTAAGCCCCTTAATATCACCATGTTCAATAACCAAGTATGGTCCTTACAGCAAGACTCGGCGCCGGGTCATAAAGCTCGGTCCACGCAGTTGGAAGCGAACGTCTCGAACTTCATCAGAGCTGGAGACTGGCCGTCGTCTAGTCCCGATCTTAATCCGCTGGATTTTGATTTATGATTAGTTTTAGAGAGTACAGCTTGCTCTAAACGCCATGATAAATTGGAGACCCTGAAACAATCCATAAGATTGTGTAGGTAGGGCAGTGAAGAATTTCCCCATGGAAAGAGTGCGTGCTCTATTGATAACTGGCCTCAACATTTTAAGGACTGTATTGCAGCCAATAAAGACCACTTCGAATAAGCTTTTTATATTTTCAATTGTTTTATATTTGTGTATTAAAGTAACACACTGTAATAGTAATAAATGTTATTTGCAATAAAAAAAAATATTTTTTAATTATATCTAATATATAAAATTCTTGTGTCACAGTTTTCGTTGCCACACTCCTCCGAAACGGCTTGACCGATTCTCATGAAATTTTGTGAGCATATTGAGTAGGTCTAAGAATCGGCCAACATCTATTTTTCGTCCCGATATTCCCACGGGATCGAAAGTTACGCGGGTGAAACCGCGGGGCGCAGCTAGTTATTTATAAAAGTAATAAATGTTATGTGCAATAAAAAAATATTCTTTATTCTTTGTAACAGAACTTATGGCTAGACTAGGACTAGGTATTCACAGAGGCTGTATCTCTCGATAATTAGTAGCCGGTGTGTGCAAACGGTTGAGAGCCGTGCTGGTGGCACACAGTCCGTATTAAGCCAACACCCATTGACATCCGCACAACTAGAGCAAATATATTGTGAATTTCTGGCCAACTTTCCATAGCTCGATTCACATGCAGTGCAGCAAGAGTGCGATTTATTGCCATAGACATGAATTGAAAGGAAATACTCAAGTAGATGATAGAAAGATAGAATAATAAAATCTTTATTTTAACATAATTTAGAAATATTAAAATATTCCTAGACTGATTTTCATAATGCGGGGCGCAGGTACCGCGGTTTCACCCGCGTAAATTTGAATCCCGTGGAAAATCATCCCATGGCATCCCATTGGAACATTTTTTCGGGATAAAAATCTATCCCATGTGTTAATCCTAGTTACTCTCTGTGTGTGTCAAATTTCATGAAAATCGGTTCAGCAGTTTTCGCGTGGAGGAGTAACAAACAAACATACAAACTTTCGCATTTATAATATTAATAGGATTATAATTGCATTTTTGCAGTTTTCTTCAGCGCAAAGCAGTCAGAGACCAGGAAATGCCTGCAGTGCATCCGACTGCATTAAGGTCTAGAAAGGGCAGGACAGAGCGAGCGGGGAATGCGAAAGAAAAATGGAAAGCAAAGAATTGATTTGCAGCAAAGGCAAAGGAGCAAAGGGAGCCTAAGTAAATACCTACAAATGATTTCCTCTAACAGAAACGCAACGCGGAAACATATTCTATGACACTAACGATGATATAATGCGAGCACGCTGATGTTATGGAGCAACTCGATCGAGGCTGCAGGATACTTTTCATATCTTATTCATATATGGTAAGAGGTAGTGCCACACTGCATGCTTGCATGCAGTCGAATTGGGCCGGCATGACCGGGGAGGTACCTCTCGCTTACACGAGACTGGCGTAAAGTGACAGCTGTGCTGTCGCGTTTCGTGCGGTGTGTAAGTAGCCGGTGGCCCATGGAGGTGGCAGGAGAAAGGAGGGCAGCGCGTCTGTATAGCCTCTATGCGGATGTTTGTGAGCGTCGGTAGTCATGAAAATGGCTCCGGCTGCTCGTTTGCCCTCCTATATCATAAAAAAAAATCATCATCATCATCATCCTATTGCAGTCCACAATACTTTTCATATAGTGGCTTTTAATTTTTTGTAGTGTAAAAGGGCAAACGAGCTGCCGGAGCCATTTTCACGAAGCCCACAGAGCTCATCCCTCGTACATTAGCACGTTGAAGCTACTTATACACCGCACGAAACGCGACAGCAAAGCGATCACTTTACGCCGGTATCGTGGAAGCGAGAGGTACCTCTATGACGTGCCTGCCAACTCGGATACTATAAAGAGCTTTTAATATTTGGTCTTAAAACCCATACACACAACACAATACCATAGTTATAAACAAAGATAAAAAAGCATTTAGTTATTCGCTCATTTCCCGAAAAGTATTAACCACCCAGGAAAGAAGAAGAGAAAGAGGAGAAAGTATCCATTACAAAATTCTTAATTCCCTCAAATTTAATATTGAAATTAACGCACCAAATAGGCCGCTCGAAGCCATCGCAGACCTGAGAAAATTAACTGTAACAACAAAAAAGTAAATTTAAGAAAATTATAAAATAAAAATAAAATTAAAAGTATAAATATACATATAATATATAATAAATTAACAAAAAATGTAGTTAATTAAAGATTTTTAAAATCGCAATAATTATTTAGGTATATTATATATTAATATTTATTTTGTAGAACTATAAATATTATTTAATTCAAGTATGGGGATATGCGGTACGAAAAACTAAATATAATTTCAGAATGGTTACAAGGTAATAATTAATTTCCGCAACCACTGACTTATTTAACAAACCGTAATAATATTTAAAAATTACACACATTCATATGTCTTGTAAATTTAACTGCCTGTGAGTAAAGTGCGCCAGGCTTGGTGGGATATTAATAGAATGTTCATCATCATCAGCCTATTGCAGAACACTGTTGGACTTAGGCCTCTCCCACAGCACGCCATTGGCCTCCAAACACTGCGGGATCTAAGACATTAAATTGACCTGGCTGATTCTTCTCTTCGCATAAGTCTTTCAAAGGATTTGGATTATTGATTGTTTGTATGACTTAATAATGTGTGATATGTTTTTGTATGCCATAAAATAACATGGCAAACATGCCATATTATTTTACTAGCTGTGCCCCACGGTTTCACCCGCGTAAATTTCGAGCCCTTGGAAAATAGAAAATCATCCCATGGCATTCCAAAGGAACATTTTTTCAGGATAAAATCTATCCTATGAGTTAATACACACAATACATGTGTGTGCCAAATTTCATGAAAATCGGTTCAGCAGTTTTTGCGTGAAGGAGTAACAAATAAACAAACATACAAACTTTCACATTTATAATATTAGTAGGATTTAACAACTATAATATGTACCGCATTTTTACAAAAAAAATTGAATTTGATAATACCAAGTACATGTATAACGAGCAGGTTATTCTGGAGCCTGTTGCCTTACCTGGACTCCAACTCGAGGCTGTTCAGCAATATGTTTTCCTAGGGCAAACGCTCCAACTGGGTAAAAACAGCCTATAGAGGGAAGGCCAGATAAGAATTCAATTAGGCTGGGCTGCATTAGGCATAGAATAATGTCGTAAATTTAAGAAGCTATTAGGTTTTACAAGGTACTAAAGAGTAAAATGGCTATTCGATACTTAATTCTTTACCAGTTTCATACAAATTACTGTGAAACATAAATTAGTTTTTTTTTTCAGACAAATTCTGTACGAATTTTTTTTGATAGCAATCTATATCCTAGCATTTCGGAGTCCATAAATAATAAATATACACACATTTATTTCTATGATATCTATTTGTATAGATAAATTATTTCATAGATAAGTTTAATAGGAATTTATTTCTTAACTAGCTAGCTAGTAGTGATATAATCAAAGTGATTTTTTATTGTTTGCTTGCAGTGTGCCGAAATTCCGATTTCCCGTAGGAATGAGCGATTTTACCGTAGTAAAAAGATTTTTCGATGTTGACTAGTCTTAGTATCTATACACCACAAAAAGTTTCATTCGAATCCGTCAAGTAGTTTCAGACCCGGACAAACAGACAAACAACAAAATTAAAAAGCATTGAAAAGTGTTCTAATAATATTTTAACATCGCCTTTAATTAGTTTTTCGTATATTAAATGTACAGACACACGGATTTTACTGTTTTTTTATATGTATAGATAGGAATAGGAAATGTGAAACCGGCTTAGAATTTTCTACTAATATTATAAATGTTAATGTGAGGTTGCATAACGCTTTCACACCAAAATTACTTAACCGATCATCATGGAACTTCGTACACATATTTCTAGAGGTATTAGAAATGACATAGCGTACAAAATAATTTTTAGAAGGGTCTAAAGAATTATTGTGCCACATTGTAAATTCTATTGTCTTTCTATTTGAATGATTAATTCATTGACATTAACTGAATTCAACGCAAGCGCAGCCGCGGGGAAAAGCTAGTAAGATATAAGATAGATAAAAAGAAATGGAAGCCTGCATATTCACCGACTGCGTGATAGAATCGAGAGCGACATTCGGATTGGTCATCGTGGTCTAGTGGCGTTTCACTGGGAGGGTCCTCACTTCGGCCCACTAGAAGCCGTGTGAACGCAACTTTAATATCTGACAGGCGAATATTCCGAACCTTTTGATCAATATCGCCCGTACACTAGTAGCATTTTGGTTTCTGTTGAAGTTTACAAGCTGGTATTCGCTTCGCTTATTTCTTTGCAAATTCAAGTAATAAATACACTGACTTTTGCTAATATTAATAAAACTGTAATTAAATACTTGTTGTTGTTGTTACGTGCTTCATTATGTTACGGCCGCAATATAATCTGTTCTATTGTTGGCAATTTTACAAATACAACATCAATACTAAAACGCATTGTTTAAACAACAACAGGTAATTTAATATACAAAATTCAGTACAATAACAACACCAACACAAAATTAACTACAAATTGTTTACGTAACATGTTTACAAAATCCATCACGTTATGAAGGATGAAAGTATCAAGAGTATTCCCGAGGTAAGCCCCGGCTACACTGCCACTAGCTGTAAAGTGTAAACTATTTACACGCTCCGCTCGAGGCGGTGCGCTCCGGCGGAACTCCAATCACGGGATATCCGATGCATCGATAATAGGCCGTATCTATTATTATATCGATCATTAAGCTCTGTTCTTTTTTTTTTTTGGTTCGCGGGA
>LUGF01059016.1:717207-730753 GCA_001625245.1 Calycopis cecrops | reverse complement strand
GCCGTTCGTTCATAATCCGATGGATGTGTGGGGCTCGCGGCTAAGCCGAATACCCACTAAAACCCGGGTGACATCGCCCGCCTATATCGGGGTGCTCCGGATCTGTCAGCAACAGGGCACAAGTTCTATGTTCATTATCTTATACTTTTTATATAGCAGGGTTTGTTTAAGCGGTACATTGAGTAAGAGGATGATATAGATTAAAGTCTATATTAATAGTTAAAGACACAGTGAGCCTGTAAAACAGTTTTGGTGCTTGAATAATTAATCCAGCTAACAGCTTAGGCGCCACCATTGCGATACTTTTATCGCGTAGCAATTGTACGTAAAATCCATGGCGTAATGCCGGTAAGCCTACACAGACTGTTCATAAGACATGTACTTAATACCTAAAACGATCTACCTAGTACTAATTTAGATTCATTATAAAATAAGTTTTTTTTTATGGTATAAGGGGGCAAACGATGTGTATGATATAATGAGTAAGAGGTAGTGCCACGCTGCATGCTTGCATGCAGCCGAATTGGGCCGGCACGACCGGGGAGGTACCTCTCGCTTACACGAGACCGGCGTGAAGTGACAGCTATGGTGTCGCGTTTCGTGCGGTGTGTAAGTAGCCGGTGGCCCATGGAGGTGGGAGGAGAAAGGGGGGCAGCGCATCTGTATAGTCTATGGGCGTCGGTAGTCATGAAAATGGCTACAACTGCTCGTTTGCCCCCCTATACCATAAAAAAAAAAAACGAGCAGTCGGAGCCATTTTCATGACTACCGACGCCCATAGACATCCTCTTAGAGGCTATACAGATGCGCTGCCCTCCTTTCTTCTCCCATCTTCATGGGTCACCGGCTACTTACACGCCGCACGAAACGCGACAGCACAGCTGTCACTTTACGCCGGTCTCGTGTAAGCGAGAGGTAGCTCCCTGGTCGTGGCGGCCCAACTTGCCTACATGCATGCAGTGTGGCACTACCTCTTACTAATATAATATTCTAGTATAGTATAATAAATATATACAAGTGATACTAGTGGATTTGCCAGCGTCAAAATATTTAGCAGGGAGCTTTCGAATCTATTGAAATAATTTTGGATTAATTTCGAAACCATTGAAATTTTGAAACTAGTTTTTAATGTCTAATAGTCTACACAAGTTCAAGGCAGGTTGCAAGTACAAAGGCTATAAAATGAAGCCATGACCAATTTTTTTAACAATTGTCATCCTTTATCACGTGAAGAAAAATCGGCTTACGTAATTGAATACAAGATAGTGGATTGGCGTTTTATGAAAGATTTCTTTACTTTTTTTTTTTTTTTTTAAGATATAGGAGGGCAAACGAGCAGCCGGAGCCATTTTCATGACTACCGACGCCCACAAACATCCGCATAGAGGCTATACAGATGCGCTGCCCTCCTTTCTCCTCCCACCTCCATGGGCCACCGGCTACTACTACTACAAGATATTGGAGTATTATAATGCAACGTCTAATAGTAATTTAATTAGTAGCGAATAGTTTGAAGTTTGGCAAAGGTAAGGTCGGTTAGGAAGTTCGCTAGCTCAGTAGTAGTTACAATAAGGTAATATCCATCTCCTAAGAGGTAAGATGATCATGCTACACCACCCCTAGAGGTGAGTGGATCAATAACTTGAAAACTTGGACCCTTGGAAAGTACTAAGTAGATTTAAAAAATATATTTTGTTATTAGAATTTTACCGTTAATATAATAATATTTTATCCGTGAGGAATATTGGGGATTAATTAAATACACATTTTTTGTTAAAATTTGTTGATCGAATAAATTATTTTCCGTTAATAGGATTAAGTTATTATAATGTTTTTGTTGTTCGTTTGAGTCTGCTTGTAAACAAATAGCCAATTAGTGAAAATATATTTCAACAAATAAAGTATATTTTACTCAATTTATTATATTATCAAGGTTAAATCTGGTTGTATATATTAGTAGCTGCGCCTCGTAGATGGCTCCGACAAATTTATATAAATTTCGAACCACCATTTGAACAATTTACTTTTATTTTATCATTATCTTCTTTTTGTTTTTCTACATGTCTATGGCTGAAGTCGTTGAGCTATCGTACTGTAAATAATTAATTCGAACAAAAATCGGCATCGACAAAATTAATTAAATTGATAATAAGCTTGCCCCGCCCTATACTCGACAATTATTGTCCCGTATCACAATAGGGATGTCAATAGCGTGTGCACTTCACATGAATGTGTCCGACACTCATATAGAATGTGACAGACGTGTTGAACTCAGTCATTCAGCATAAACGTCAAACGCAGCGTCACACAGACGTCTGTGGCTGTTCGTTTGCTAATTATCCCTTTCAGTCGGCGACCGCAGCGGCGTCAAGATTTGCGTCTCGCCAGAAGCCGGACAAAGCAAGCTCTAGGATGAACTCCGTTAATTATGACTTAGTGAGAATTATATTCGAGAATATCCGACATAGAATTCGATCTCTCTTATTAAGGTTGTCGCACTTTGAGTCGTCGTCGCACTTTGAGATATCAGTGTACTTCGGTGGCGTTAAATTTAATGGAAAAGTGGGTTTGCTGACTTCATCGTTTTGTCAGCTTGGTGTGTATTTAAGATTATAATAATACTGAGTTTTGGATGAAGAAGAAATGGTTCTTTGGAAAGTTTTTACGATTCTTCTTCATATACAGCCGTAATGCAGCCGCGTTTAGTTTTGTGAGTAGCCGGTGGCCCATTGGAAGAGCAGAGGTTTGAAGGGCAATGCATTTTTTTTAAACGGGCTTTGGCCCACTATTCTTTCCCACCGCGGTGTCGCTGGGATCGACAGCGGCAACCATAACGACCCTTTGATATGATCGCTCGGAGCCCGACGGAAAAAGCTAAATCTGCCTTGGGACCCGCAACGAATTTAATTAGAAGAAAGTAGGAGTAGGAAGTAATTTCAACTTGGTCGTCGGTAGTAATCAATGGGCGTCTCGTTTGCCCCCATATACTAAAACAAATCGTGATTGTGAAATGGAAACCGAGAGACAGAAATACGGACAGCGAATGCCGGTGACAACGACAGACAGCATCTAGGCACCCATTAGTTACTGGAATAAAAACTATGTTTGTTTATTTCACTTCTGTTGTTTTTTTGCTCGAAAAAAAAAACAACAGAAATTGATTTATCTAAAACAACCGGCGGAATGTGTATGTAGTGGAAAATAAAAACATTTTGTGCATCCATTTACCTTGCTGTTTCAATTTTATTGGACGCCCATTACTTTTGTCGTGTTGTTTTTTTTCTTTCTAACATACAGGTAAAAAATTTCATTGAAATTATTTTTTTATTCGTTTACTTCTGGTTTTTTCTACGGTGACGTCATCGTATTTGATCGCGTCAAAGCATGTTCTGTATGTATGGTCGTTCATCTCAATCTGTACCAATAAATGCAGAATTGAGAGTTTCGATAAATGTCGCTACTCTCTGGCATTAATAGTAAATGGGAATGTGGGTTTGTTTGTTACGCTTTCACACCAAAACTACACGACCGATCATCATGAAACTTTGTACATACAGTCACGAGCAATAATATATAGGTATACACTTTAGTACCTTGTCATAATATGTATTTTTGAAATTCCATTTTATTGCTTTGACTTGTCAAAGAAAGTTATTGTGACAGGGTGCTAAAGTGTATATTATTATTACATATTCTTAGAGGCATTAGAAAGTACATATACATACATATATATTTAAATAATAATTAATTAATTTAACGTACGCGAGTGAGGCCGTGGGTAAAAGCTGGTATAACAATACATTGTACTTCGTGTCCTATCTTCGCCCGCCGTAGTTGTTGTCTTTACCAAATTGCCTTTATATTATGTTGATGAATGTTTACACACGCATAGATAGTACAGTGTAAGAGGCAGTGTCACGATGCATTGCAACCAAATTGAGGACGACCGGGGAGGTACCTCTCGCTTACACGAGACCGGCGTTAAGTGTGTTGTGCCGTCGCGTTTCGTGCGTGTAAATAGCCGGTGGCCGACGGAAGGGGCAGGAAGAAAGGCAACGAGTCTGTATAACTTCTATGCGAATATCTATGGGTGCGGTAGTCATACAAATAGCTCCGACTACTCTTTTGGCCCATTTTACTATAAAGGAATGTATATAGAGGAACAATTACGTCTTTTACACAATATCATGATACAGAGATAATAATTTATAAATTTTTACGAACGTATATAAAACGTATACAATTTCCTTTTTAATGCCTCCAAGAATATGTGTACGAAGTTGCATGATTGATGACGATCGATTGAGTAGTTTTGCAGTGAAAGTGTAACAAACAAACTTATATCACATTTATATTAGTAGAGATTGGCGTTCATGTGATTATCGAAAATCGACCAAAAAAAATCGACTGTAAAATCCAAAAGGGGCAATGTTCCTAATAATTATAATGAAATAGAAATTGAAAAAGCGTAACATAATTAAAAAAGGGAACCACTCACTGGATTGGTCATGAGTAATAATTCAATAACTTACCTCAGTATGTATAAGTGACTATTTGAAACTTTGTTGTATAATAAAATGTAATATTTTTCACAATAAGTATTGTTAACATTGTATTGTTCCTCAATTAATAAACTAAAAAAAATAATATGAATTAATTAATTATTGATATCTATATTTCAATACGTATAAGTGATTATTATTTGAAACATTGTTGTAAATATTGTATTACTATTTCACAGTAAGTATTGTTTACATTGTATGTAGCCGAAGCAAAGAAATTAAAAAATCAACACGCATAGGGAGTATCGATAGAAGTGAAAACTTCGAGGTATCAAGTAACAATGACCTATATTTAATAGCACACACCTGTAGCATCGCGTATGCAAGGAGCGCTACGAATTATCGTAGCTCCACTTTCCGGCTACGAAGTTGCTGACGCCAACTTATATTTTCCCTATACGCTTCTGAAGATTTCACTTCAAAAGTTGCTGTTCAGGGTAGCCCGTAGTGGGCTAACCGTCCGCTATTGGTGAGGTAGTGCACGCTGCATGCATGCATGTAGCCCAATTGGGCCGGCACGTCCGGTGAGAGGTAAAAAAATTGACAGTTGTCATGTCGCGTTTTGTGTGGTTTGTAAGTATCCGGTGGCCCATGGAGGAAGGGGCGAACGCATCTGTATTTACCTTCATGGGGATATGTATGGGCGTTGGTAGTCATAAAAATGGCTCCGACTGCTCGGTTGCCCCCTTATGCTATAAAGAAGTGCCACAGGTCACTATCGCAAACTGATTGCCAGGTTCCGAGTTGGACCACCTGAGGCGCTACATTTATGCGTAATCCCCAAATCCCCATTCAAAAAGAGGCGTGCGTGTAGCCGCGCCATTATTTATACACCCAGTTAGAGTGTTTGTCATTTTGTAAAAACTCCAGTGGCGCCTACACGCGCCGAGTGTCAATAATCCCCGAACAAACGAGCTTCGTTTGAATTCAAACGTTTGGCACATCGGCTTTTTCAATCCTTCTCCCCGTGAATCAGTGAATCGAGCGATGCGAATAAATTTTATTGTTTCATTGGAGAATATGAAATGGAAAATTATAGTCGAGGTATCGTGTTTATTTTAAACGTATATCGTTTTAAATTGATCCGGTATTAACGTAAGCTTTACGCGTAATTATTTTTGATTTCGGTTTATTATATTTATTCGTTATTAATAGGTAACGTTCGGAGTTTGTAAGAGATATTTGGATAGTAGCCAAATTGAGGCAGGAAGTACCTCTTGCTGACACTTAGCGGCTATGTTGTCGCGTTTCGTGCTGTGACGTTCCAGTAGCCCATGAAGAGGGAAGGAAGATGGAGGGCAATAATAACAACACATCATTCCGCTAATTCCCTAACGGGGCACCCATGAGTACAGAGTGCTTCATATCGCAAGGTGGTCCGACTGCTCATTTGCAGGGAGCTAATGAGCAGTCGGAGCCACGTTATACTAAACAAAGACTAAATTCGCTAGACCAAGACTCTATAACGTAGACAATATCTAAGGCCGCTATCCCACTGGCGTTTTACGAGCGTTGACGTCTCTCTGACGTCTTCGTAACGTCAACGCTGCGCTGACGCAACGTTAACGCCGTGTCATCCCGTGGCAATAGTTAACGTCTGCTAAACGCGACGTTAGCGTTGCGTTTTATGTAGCACCATGTGCACGACGCGACGCTAACGTCGCGTTTAGCAGACGTTAACTATTGCCACGGGATGACGCGGCGTTAACGTTGCGTCAGCGCAGCGTTGACGTTACGAAGACGTCAGAGAGACGTCAACGCTCGTAAAACGCCAGTGGGATAGCGGCCTAACCGGTTCGCGACCTTCGCGACGCATGCATAATATATAAGCACTCGTGTATGCGAGAGGTATCTCGCCGGCCCAATTCGGCTGCATGCAGTGTGACACTCTTACTAAAAAGGATTTAGATGATATAATAATTTAACATATCCACAACTGTTTGGTGACGCCAAAGGAACATTTCGAGTGTCAACTGCGCTATAATCAGATCAGACAAGCTCAACGCTCAATAGATAAATCCGCCCGTCATTTGTGAGCGTCCAATATCGCACATTACGAAGGGGAGGGTAAAAGGCTTAATTAAAATCTTTCAAGGCTCACAGACGAAGCATCGCCTTTGTGACTTCACAGCGTCTTACGGAGTGGACGTTAGAGAAAGTACGCAAAAAAAAGACAACCAACGTCTCAGTCTTATAATTATAGTACTTTAACTTAAGAGGTAGTACTATAGCTAGGTACCATGATGTCGCCTTAATAGTACATAATATACATGATATAGCGTTTCGTGGAGTGAGTGGCGGTGGTCCACTAGGGGTACACGACAAGGTGGGCAACGCATCGGCTTAGTCGTGCGGATCTTAGTTGGGTGTCGATAGTAACCCAATAGCTTCGATTGTTAATATGAGTTTTATACCAAGAAATTATGGACATTAAATCAGGAGTTACAGCACATTCAAATGTCACTTCTTAAATCTTTCAGTAGACAAACTTAGTTTCTGAGCCGTGTGATACTGGATATCTTTATGGGGATTAAATTTAATTAGAAACTGTTTTGGCCACGTGGCTTTGTCTGCGTTTTTAATGGTTTGCAATATAATGTTATTATGAAGCAACTTTAGAGTTATTTTTGAAATTAAATCAGTCTATATTTGATACCGGGTCTTAAGGTATTTTTTTCTCAATCATCAAAATCGGCTAAAGGAATTAGCCAATCGACAGACGAAACGTTCACGTTGTGTGGCTTGATGCATGCAAAATGTTCGTGTGACTGTGTTAGTTATCGTACTCCTCCGATACGGTTCGACCAATTCTCGTGAAATTTTGTGTACATATCGGGTAGGTCTGAGAATCAGCCAATATCTCGATATTTCCACGGGATTAAAGCTTACACTTATTAAAGTTTGAAAGCGCGGAGCGCAGCTAGTATAATATATAAAAAACAAATTTAAGATCTCTAAGGAAATATGTAGTAAGCACTGCAAAATAGCCGAACAAATAAAATCTGGAAAGCTTACACAAAAGTTCCATATTGTTTGTCTACGTTGTCCGTAGAACCAGCATTTACTTTTAATTAAGAACAAATTTACATCGAGGGGGAGTAAGTGGTTAGTTGTCTAGTAAATTGATGTAGTATATATTTCCTAAAAATTCTTGAACCCTTTTTTATGATAAGATAAAATATATATATATAATATATCTATACAATTTACATATAATAAAATTGTTGAAGTTTTTCGTCTGTCGATCGGCTTTCACGCAAAAACTACTGGACGAAACTTTTGTTATATGGCTAATAGTCTTCGATAGCTTCAGGCTATAATTTAACTATAATATATATAATGCTGCAGTCGGTATCTCGACTTGAAATGCACTATTGTAGGGTAAAATAACGGCCACCCATTGCACGGTTCCGACGTGCAGTAGGGACTGTTCAAAGGCAGCAGACAGTCTCTGAGAAGAAGGAGTCTGGCCTTCTCCACGAGTCCAGCCTGTCGCTGGAGGGATCCTATTGCGTGTAGATCCGGGACCCTCCAATTATAGCGGCTGGCACCCGCAGGGGTTTAGTCGGTAGGGGCAAGCGGTTGACCCACCCTGGGCTCCTGGGTAGTATGCGTAAAGACATTCCCCTGCGTTGGCAATTTGTGTACAATTCGGTCACATAACATTTACCTACATGACAATATATTTTCCAATGATATTGACGTCAGTCGGGTCGTTATTTAAATCTACTACCTGAGAATTACTGTAACAAACTCTATTGCCAAATTATAATTAAAAAAAATGTAATTTTACTATTTTTGATCTTTTGTGCTATTTTGGGGTCCTTTTGTAGAGGTCATTACATTGCTCTCGAGAGGAACTGACTATTATACTAAGGGCTGTTGAGCGTATTGATTTTGAAAATTATTTCATTAACTCCGTTAACGGAACCCCATGAAATCATTTATAGATATCGTGTCTGAGATAGAAACACGACAGCACACCTTTTTTATGGTGTCGAAAGGTAAACGAGCAGTCGAAGACATTTTCATGACTACCGACACCTATAGACATCCCAGAGGCTACACAGATGCGCTGCTCTCCTTTCTCCTCCCACCTCCATGGGCCACTGGCTACTACTACTACACACCGCACGAAACGCGACAGCACAGCTGTCACTTTACGCCTTACGCCGGTCTCATGTAAGCGAGAGGTACCTCCCGTGCCGGCCCAATTCGGATACGTGCATGCGTGCAGCTTGGCACTACCTCTTACAAGAACTCAATACATGTAACTCAACAGCAATTCAGAAATTTGATTGAACGGAATCTAACTACAGCTATACCCGTTGTGACCACAACCCACTGATCCCCAGTAATATCCGGCACTATCAATATCTCCACTAATTCGGACCAATCTCCGAATAAACAGCACGGAGCAGGTTCAGTAACTGATACAGGCGATCCCAATGCAATCACACATGTGCCTACGTTGTGGGATACACACTTTTTTATGATATAAGGGAGCAAAAGAGCAGACGAAGCTATTTTCATGATTATCGACGCCCATAGACATCCGCATGAGACTATAGGTACAAGTGTGCGGCCCTCCTTTCTCCTCCCACCTCCACGGGCCACCAGCTACTTAACCAAACGCGACAGACCAGCTGTCACTTCACGCCGGTCTCTTATAAGAGAGAGGTACCACCCCGGTCGTACCGGGCCAATTCGGCTGCATGCAAGCATGCAGCGTGGCACTTCGAGTACCTCATACGAAAACGCACTGCCAGTTTTACAGTTACAGCGGCAGTTACAGTTACACTTATACATATATTTTCTAATTTACTCTTATTTATTACTAGCTTCCGCCCGTAGCTTCGCCTGCGTGGATTTCGGACGAAAATGGAGGTTCTCAATTCTTACGAATGAAAGATTCACGGCTGCACCCCCGTAGGTGATAGCGTGATAGTATGTAGCCTATATGTTGACCCGACCTGTTAATATTATTCATGCAAAATTTTAAGTCAATCTATTACGCTTTTTTTTAGTTTAGCCTGGACATACATACAAACTAACAAAAATTCTAAAAACTATATTCTTGGCTTCGATATCGATTGTAGATCACGCCCTAAGTATTTCTTTAAAAAATATTCAATGTACAGTTTTGACTTCTCTACGATATTATTTTATGTAAGTATAGGTAGATTATACATTAACTTGCGTATATTTTCCAATCTATTTGAGACAATTAGGGAAGTTTTTGCATATATTTGTTTTCGCTTACATTTTAATCAGTCTGTCCGTACGTCCGTGTCCGCCCGTGTACAAAGCTAATGAGTTTTGTTTTCGATAGTAGGTATAGGCCCGCCTATACGAGTTTTCCTTTTACGGCCAACCAATGAAAATTTGTTTATGCAAAATAGAATTGAGTATAGTAGCAGCGTAGCACTACCTCTATTGCTACGCTGCATGCATGTATGCAGCCGAATTGGGTCGGCATGACTGTTTCTAAACTATAGCTTTTTTGTGACGTAGGTAATGCATGCACCTTACAAGCAAAAAATTATTAAATTGTTAGGTTATTCCATACCAGCATGGAGACGGAGAGCTGAAGACCGAGCTCAGTGGCGTGCACTTGGGGAGGCCTATGTGGACGAAAATAGGCTGATGATTATGATGATGATACCGGCATCCCTGGTGGTGCCGGCCAATTCGGTTGCAATGCATCGACACTACCTTCTACTGTCCTCATAATTTATAACTAAATAGCCGAGCTTCGAAATAAGGGCTAACAAGTTTATATGCGATTTAAATTATAGGCTTAATAACTTAATGCAGGGGTAGCCAACCCGCGGCCCGCCGACGTCCTACTCGTCTTATAAATAAGTTAATGGGGAGAAGAGGCCAAACAAAAAAAAGGTAAATTGGGTTTCCATCACAAGTGCGGCAAAGGTTGCTGACCGCTGACTTGGGGGCTTGAATTTCTAACCCTAATCGTCCAATTACGTTGCATTTAGACGTCGATAAGATGAATAAAGTTCGTGTCGGCAGCTGAAGGTAACCCCATCCGATTTATACCATAACTGGTGGGTTTACAGGTATGTCACACTTCACGGTCGTATAACATCCCTTTAAGTATTTTTATGGTATAGGTTGGCAAACGAGCAGGCGGAGCCATGTTCATCCCTGAATCATCATCGATAAAACTGACATCCTTCTAATATTATAAATTCGAGAATTTGTTGGTTTGTTTGTTACTCCTTCACGCAAAAACTGCTGAACCGATTTTCATGAAAGGCACACACATAGAAGGTAACTTGGATTAACACAGAATAGTTTTTTGCCGAAAAAATGTTCCTATGGGATGCCATGTGCTGATTTTCTATTTTCCATGGGATCGAAATTTACGCCGGTGAAACCGCGGGTTATAGTTGATATTTTGCAGATAGCATATTTGATTCTTAAAGAAGAGGAAGTGCCACGCTGCATGCATGTAACCGAGGCCGACTCGACCGCATTACGTACCTCTTACTTACACGAAATCCGTGTAAAGTGACAGCTGTGCGGTGTGTAAGTAGCCGGTGGCCGATGGAGGGTGGAGGAGGAAGGAAAACAACGCATTTGTTTATCTCTATGCGGATGTCATCGATATTCTCCGATTACGCATTACTATACTATGAAAAATGTAGAATAAAAGAGCTGAAGACGATACTGGCAACAACTCAGTGGCTCGCACTTGGGAAGGCCTGCGCCCCTCAGCGAACGAAAACATGCTGACCATGATGGTATGTGAATAAACTGTGGAAACGAAACGAGATGCGAAAAGACACTGGAGGGGCGGGACAAAACCCTTTCATTGCCATTCCACAGAGTCTCAACCAATAGACTTCTACAGGATAAGAAATAAACAAACTCTATGAAAAGGTCTGAATTTGATAGATAATTTAATCAGTACTTAACAGATTATTAGTAAAATAAAAGACACCAAAATCTAATTTTGGTGTCTTTTATTTTACAAACCAAACCAAAATTTGTATGCAATGGAAACAATGCTATTTCCTAGGTAATCTCGGTGTTCTAATAATAAGATATTGTTTGTATGATGTCAGATAACAATTACACGAGATGGATATTATGAACAAGAATTATTTAATGAACAAGACAAACTACATTTGAGATACGAGAGCCGACGTAATTAACATCGCAGACCATGTATCTATTTAAACAATGGCAAGAACTGCGCTTTTGTATGCGAATATAAAGCCAAATGAAGATACAAATGGTTTTAACAATGGTAAAATTATTTAACTTCCGATCCGGACTCCTCTACCTCTCTACGCAGGTAAACTGAGTTAATAAGCCATTTTAAACTCACAACCGCATGGAGCTAGACTTGTATAGCTGTCAGTTCACGTCCGTGTTATGAAAGATGTCTGCAAAAGAGTAGTACACGATACTAACTGGGTTATTACTTCAAAGGACTATTTCTGTACATTTAGTTTAAGGCGACATGACGTCAACCCGTGCTCGCGTATATTCAAAATTTAATCTTTGATCATCATTATTTACCATATTTTGTGTGATTAATGTCAACAAAATACTGCATTGAGCTGTGGTCGAAACACGATTAAAGAAATGTGCCTTGATATTTATTGTGCCTATTTTTGACGTTCCCGTCGATTTATGAATCAATATTATTCAAAAACTATGAAATATATTTTCGCAAATGAAATACGTATCTATTCCCAACAAGCAATCGAATATGTTTGTTAACTCACTTTTTTATATAAGCGTATGGTTAATGTTATAACATAATATTAAACCAATATTTTCTTAATTTTCTTGAGCGCGCTGGCCGCAAAAATCCCTAGGCAGATCGCAGTTGGTACTCATGTCGACTTAAGCATCATCTTTAATTAAACGCAAGGAAATAGTGCAAGATTAACCGTCTTGCCATTTATTTAAAAGTGGAGGTAGAAATGGTTTAAGTGGCAATTTCTATAAACCACTTCTACCGTCGACTGAGCAACTCTGATCATTCGCGCTGTCCTTATAAAACATATAAATTGCTTATAGAAAATTGTCCCTCTTTCGGCGTGGAAAGTATTATTAATTAATTATTTATTATAAGTAGAATAAAAGAGCAATCGAGATGAAAATCAAGAGGCAATCACTTGTTATTAACATTTAATTAATATTATAAATTATAATTAACCCTGTAATTGCGCGTTTCCGCTATCCGATGAATGCGAACTGATTTAAAATTTGCATTGCTTTCAAGAAATATTCAATGTATTTAAAATTTCAATAATATTAAATATCAAATTATCTGCAATCTCGCCAATCGCTGTTTTATTATGCAAATAAGGATTTAAAGGTTATTTTTACTGGTCGTTGGAGCCCGCATGGGATACGAGAATTATTGTTCACGCATGCTATAGGGCCCGCATGCGTCAGGCTTTTTCTTTTTTACTTCCCGGTCGTGCCGGCCCTCTCTAGCTGCATGCACGCAGTATGGCACTACGGTTAAAATATATATACTATGTAACTATGGTTAAAATATAGATAAGTAAATATTGTAAATTTTCAAACAGTAAAATGGGCGCATCTGGTCTTTAAACTTCAGAGTTTGGCGAGAATTATTATTGTAAGTTATATTAATATTGTAAGTAATAAGAATTATTAGTGTTGAGTTAAAAAAAAAGTTAAAAAAAATGAATTCATTTTTGAAATGTGTTGTTACACTAGTAAAATAGCATGGTATATCGAGTGCGATCACTGGTGGATCTACGCCCACCGATGAACCTCTTTAGTTGCTAATATATTCAAATTTGATTAATTATAAACTCTCCTTTTCATGGGTTGTTAAGTCAGTCGATAAACAGCATGCAAGAAGTCTTCGTATGAAAGCGAGCAACAACTCAAGTTTCTTATTTTGTATGTGAATGACTTTAAGAAAAGCGGAACGAAAATAAACTCTCATTTTCATGGGTTGTAAACTCAGT
>LUGF01059016.1:643295-665153 GCA_001625245.1 Calycopis cecrops | reverse complement strand
AAAAAAAAACATGGAATAAATTAATTTTACATTTCATCTGGAAATAAAAGGTGACAAATGTGACACAGGTAAAACCGCAAGTGGCAACTAGTTTTTCACAAAAGGACTCGGTGAGCGGCGCCCCCTAATCCTTTTAAAGAGAGCGGCGCGGTCGGCTAAAAGGCAGGCCACGATTACTGCCAGGCTTTATTATTTCATTCACTCTACAAGCAGTGTGTATATTACTTATCTGGTAACCTTGTGTACTAATCTAGACTTTAGGTGTGGAGAGAGATTCACTGCGTTCTCAATGATACCTTCTCTATATATTATGTTACCGGAAATGTATGAAATCTAGGAAATGTATACAATTTCGAAGCTATTTTGTACTCCTCCTAAACGACTGGACCGATTTTGAAGAAATTTTTTGTGTGTATTGAAGGGGATTTGAGATTTAGATTCACAAATCATCCCGCCAGATAGCGCTACAGTCAGTATATCGAATACACAACATTGTATTTTATATATACTGACTGCACATAAAATAAAAATAATATAAAAAAATATTTTTAAAAATTCAACAGAAAATAAGAATTTTAAGATAATGTTAGTTCGAAATTTTTGTGTAAGCTAGTATGCAATAAACCAGAATACAATATTTCGATATAATTTGGACGTGGATGTCGCATGTTCAGATGCGGTGTCGTTTAAAACCGAATCGAGTCGCAATATACTCGTGCATTTTTGATATATCTATTTTCAAGTGTCCAAATTTAAAATATTATGCTCTGACATGTTTCGTAGATAACAACGTAGCTATTGTAAATGGCCCATGGGGGTTGGAGGAGAAAGGGGGCAACGCGTCTGTATGACCTCTATACGGATGTCTATGGGCGTCAGTAGTCATGAAAAATGGCTCCGACTGCTCGTTTGCCCCCTATATAACAAAATAAATAAATGAAAGCTTGTATGATGGCTATACATCAGACATACTTAAAGTAGCGGAACCCTGAGGTGCAGAAAAGCCTTTGTACCCCTTTGTATTCCGCGAGAATATTAGTAAGAATGAGAAAAAATACACCTATTAATTATTATTTATTTTCCATCAGTGTTACAGATTTTTTATGCATTCTATTACGCTTTTAATCCCCTTTTTTTTGACGCCGGGGAATGCTTTTAGGCATTCCTACAGTGTGGGGTAAACCTGGAGGATATGTGGGACTCGAAAGCTTAAAAAATAAGCACCCCCTACCCACTAAGCCCCAGCGGTGTTCCTTCTCATCCGCCTGATAGGAGAAGCCACGGGAACGCGATAACATACAACCGCGACTCCACCAGCGGGTGCCCTAAGGGGCTCTACTCAGGACTCAGGACTCTACCATACTTACGTTACCATGTGCTGAAACACGCAGCATACCGGACTTTTTTTTTTTAGATAGAATCTACGCTAGCAGAACTGAAAGCCCAGTGCAGCTTCGTTTGTATGAGAGGCGAGTGCCCTAAGGTAGCTCGAGCCTCTGTAATTTGTGGTCGATGGGGGTGCAGACCCCCCCCTTCTTCCCAGCTAGTCTGGGAGGAGGCAAACCGGAATATTGAGATTAATAGGTTATACTATTATTATCTTGGCCAGGAGGACAAACACCGGTCTACTCGGGTCTAATCGAGTTGGCGACGGCTCCCCAGACCCCAAGTCGTCGCCTTTCGACCCTTCCTAACGTGACGTTGCGGCGCCTACGTCTCGGACCTCTCGAGGACTGACTGCCGGCCTTTCTTAAGGCTTAAATACCAACGTAAACAATATATTAATTAAAAATGCACATAACTTTTCTCTTATTTTGGAGTTCCGTCAAAAATTTTGCTCTCCGAATGTGTTTCATCACCAAAAAAGGTTCGGAATCGCTGGTATAGATGATTATCTACATATCCGCCGCGCGCCGCTGTGAAATGCACGTCGGTGTAGCTGTTGGGCTCAATTAATTTCACACCTCTATTTCCGAACTGCGAATTGAATCCATGCAAAGACGTGTTTGAGTGTGCAAAATACGTAGTGCGTTTTATTGACTACGAGTTCTAAGGCTCCGGCCAAGCAGAAGCTAATATAACGCGATCCTGTGCGAGTACGGTGCGAACCGCGAACTACATTTATTCCATTAATTTTCTTTACAACCACACGCCTCTACCACCACATAGTTTTACAGCGGCTCATTTGTTGTATTTTACAGTCATATTTCACATGTCTGACTCTGATGAAGAATGTCTAAAATCAATGAAAAGTAATAAAACAATGTAAACTATACGAAAAATAGGTTTAATTTATAACTTTTATTTTTTTTATTTATTTTCAAATTATATTTAATTATTGGATGTTATTTTTCTCATAAGTAACTTTTGTCACCTCGGAGTTGAAATTACTTACGTTTGAAGTTTTATTTTATAGTATATATATATAAGGGGAGCAAAGGAGCAGTCGGAGCAATTTTCATGACTACTGAGGCCTAAAGTAATCCGTATCTAATCTATGCTATGGACTCTATGCGGATCTGCCATAGAGGCTCCTTTCTCCTCCCACCTTCATGGGCCACCGGCTACTTACACAGCACATGAAAAGCAACAGCACAACTATCACTGTACGCTGGTTTCGGCGTTCAGTGATAGTTGTTCTACCAAATAAGCGAGAAGCTACCAAATAGCTTCGATTAAGCTACAAAAAAATCCCGGACGAGTAGATGTTGTACCTTAGATACAAATAGACAGTTTGTATGCGTCGGAAATCACTTATTTCTAGTTGACTCGACTGCTATTGTAAAGAAAAATAAATCACAAAGCTATGATTCACCGCTCGGCTCGCTTTCGCCTGGGGTTCGCTTTGGTCGCTCATGTGGGGCCGAAGGTTTACGCGGGCGCGGTATCTGCGAGAGCCGAATAGCTCTGATCCCGCCAACTGCATTGATGCTGCGATATTAAATCGACTCATTCAGGTGATAATATGATTGGCAATCTCTACGCTTGTATTGGATTGTTCATTCCATTATTTTTCCCTTTATGATATACGATTTTATTAATACCAGCTGGTGCCCGCGACTTCGTTCGCGTAGCGTTCTATTATTATCCCAAAGTGATTTGTTATTTGTCACTGTCTTATAGGTCGGTATTAAACATGGGTCAAGTTTAATACCGACCGATAAAATTGCATTTTAATTTATTGTGCCATCATTATCTTCCTTTCTCCGACCCCTTCTTAACGTGGCCCACTTAATGTACGTATAGACGGCCCATCCCTGACTACCAACGCTGACCAGTTCCTTCTTCACTCTTATTTTAGTTTACGCAAACAATAAATTTTGTCATTAATAGTCGGTACCTAATGTAGTCCCACTATTCTTTAAAAAAAGAATTAAGTTACGAATAGTTATTTGGCACTTTAATAGGTATTTCCAAACAGGCTTCAATACTAATATTATTTTTAAAATACTATTCATGGAATAATTTTGCATCCTTTTTTAAGACTATTGACGCCAATAGATATCCGCATAATTGTTATACCTTCTCCTTTCTAATGGGCCACCGGACCACTCGCAAACCGCACGAAACTAGATGATCACGTAGATGTCGCGTAATTGTCATGCTTTTAGTCTTAAACTGAATTCATTAGACCTATTTTGAAAACAAACAAGCCACAAAGTAAAAAATTAAACAAAAACCTAGATGTAGGTATTATTTAGCGCCTTAGGAAGTCTAATAAAAACCTATACAAGGCAAAGTCAAGAACAAACTACAGATTGTAATTAAGTTAAGGTAATCACAAAGAGTACACTAACTTGACCTCTTTAGTTTCTCCTCATAAACAATATGTTTCCGCATAATAATATTAGTATATTAGGTACCTACATAATATTATATTCTACTGATAAATGTAAATGTGAATGTGAGTTTGTTTGTGGCAAAACTACACAACCGATCACCACGAAACTTCGTACACATGTTATTAGAGGTATTAAAAAGGACATAGAATACTTTTTTTTCAAAAAATATTAAATTTATTTAGGGGACTCGAGCAAAGTGTAAGTAAAAGCTACTTATAGTATAACTTATGGTAGAAGTTTTTCTATAATATAATCTGTACTAATATTATTATGAGCAAGTACATTCATTTTGTTTGTTTGTATAGAAAAACCTCCAAGACCACTGGATGGATTTTTACCAGTATTTCAATAAAGTGTGTGTAGTGTGTAAAAGATCTATCAGCAAGAAGCATAGGCATTTTGTTACGGCAGAACAAATAGTTTTGACGCCTAAAGAAGTAGGCATGATATAGTATTGCATATATACTGCCTAAATCTCTTTAATCGATATATATATAAAATTCTCGTGTCACAATGTTAGTTACCATACTCCTCCGGCTAGACAGATTCTCTTGAAATTTTGTGTCTGTATATGGAAGGTCTAAGAATCGGCCGACATCTATTTTTCATATCGATATTTCCACGGGATCGAAACATGGTGAAACCGCGGAGCGCAGCTACACGTATTTACTTGTATCTTCTATCTTTTTGTACTTGTAATAGGTATACTTACATACATATGTTATATGTCATTAACTATGTATGTTTACGTGTTATTACATTCTTACGTGCTCAAGTACATGTGCAAAACATTAGATAAAAAACCGTTGTATGTAAGTAACATCTCTATTGCAAAGAAATAATAAGGCATTGTGCTCATGACGCATTGCCAAAATCCAGGCACGACGGGCGAGCCTCGCGGCACGTGACACGTCCGAAGTGACGGCTGTGCAGTCGCGTTTCGTGCGGTCTCTGTGTAGACTGGTGGTCCATTTGATCAATAATGGTGGACAACATAATATATCCGTTAGAATTATAAGAGCTGATTTTAATAGGCGTCAGTAGTCACTGAATAACTCCAAATGCTCATTTATCCCTATATACATCTAATCTTATTAATATTATAAATGCGAAAGTTTGTATATTCGTTTATTTGTTTGTTTGTTACTCCTTCACACAAAAACTGCTAAACCGATTTTCATGAAACTTGGCACACACATGGAGACTAACTTGGATTAACACAGGATTTTTATCCCGAAAAAATGTTCCTATAGGATGCCATGGGAAGATTTTCTATTTTCCACGGGATCGAAATTTACGTGGATGAACCGCGGGGCGCAGCTAGTAAAGCTATAAAAATATCTGTTGTGCGGTAAGCTAAAAAAGTTCTTGTCCGAATTTCGGCTACCGAAGCCATCTCCACAAAGATTAAAGACTTGGCCAACGGCGGAGGATATAGCTATTTAAAATAGTTACCTATTATTTATAGTGCTATAGTATGCACTCTCTATTTCCACATAACACATTGTCCTAATCCAATCGAATAGCATGGAGAGAAATGAGCAAGACCGGCGTCTGAAAGTAATCTACCAGGCAAGGGATGAAGCATTGCCAACCAAGACTGCGTGGGCCGGGCTGTATGACCCGGCGCCGAGTCTTGCTGGAAGGATCATAATTGATTATTGAACATGGTGTTATTATGGGGCTTAACTACCCTCTCAAGAATGGTGTCTTGACACACTTGTGCCGATATTTTGATACCTTTTTCACAAAAATATGGCTTAGTCACTCCTTCATAGCTACCACGCACGCTGGCCACGTTGCACTCAGTCGACTAATTGGGAAGCTTTCTTACAAGACGGTACTTTTGTTTGTTAAAATGTTGCGCAATTGTAAAAATTTTCTCATCCGTAAACAATTTTTTTCTGTGACCTCCCTTTACCGCTTTAGTAGTTGTTTTGATTTTACCACCCTATTCATCTTTAATTTATCAGTTAAGAAATGACCAGTACATCTCTTACAGGCTACAAGTCCTAAGACATCTCTTAAAATACGTGACATGGTTCTAGGTGCTATCCTGATTTCCCGGGATAAAATCTTTTGCTTTCGGACATGATTTCTTCGAATTATTTCCTACTTTTTTCGTACGAACACTACGTGGATGGCCAGATCTTTCTTTGTCACAAATAGAAAGCGAACGTTACGGACTTCATCAGAGCTGAAGACTGGCCGTCGTCTGGTCCCGATATTTATCTGCTCGATTATGATTTATGGTCAATTTTAGAGAGTACAGCTTGCTCTAAACGCCATGATAATTTGGAGTCCCTAAAACAATGCATACGATTGGCAGTGAAGAATTTCTCCATGGAAAGAGTGCGTGTTTCTATTGATAACTGGCCTCAACGATTTTTAATTGTTTTATATTTGTATATTAAACTAACACACTGTAAAAGTAATAAGTGTTATTTGCAATAAAAAAAAATTGTTTTTCTTCGTAACAGAACTTATGGCTATTCAGATCCAGAATTTGCTTAGTTATTCTGAGCCTGCGTGAATCTCCTCACACTTCAGAGGATGAAGGTGAATCATATCGGGACACATCTCTCCCATCTGCGAGAGAGTGGCAGGTTCACTTTTCATCAATCTAGTCTCGTCACTTGACACTCAGAAACTGACCAATGATGACTGATATTTATCGCGGTTTCTGAAACTCAAGGTAGATACAATTTTTTACGTTCAAAAAATCAGTTTATAATATAATTATATTTTGAACAAAAACATTTTCATTTCATTTCGTTTCGTTTCGGTTCGTTTCGTTTCGTTTCATTTCATTCAAAATCAATATCAAAATCAAAATAATTTTATTCAAAATAAAATTTAAAAAATTGCTTTTTGAACGTCAAAAATTTCATCTACCACCGGTTCAACCCTAGCCCTGTCCTGAGAACAACCGGCGAAACAAACAAAAAAGCCCTCATTAATTAAAGATTTATCTAAATATATAAACTAATACATTCTTAATTCTATACAATACAAAAATATAATTTACATTTTTTTTTGTACAGAAGTAGCCTGGGAGGAGGGTACTTTTTCATTTCATTTCAAAACAATTGATAACATTAGTCATGTCTACCGGCTATTTAAGGACGGTGTAAGGTCACCATAAAAAATGACTTGACATACGCATAGACATATATAGACGGATAACAAATCATATAGCGCTCGTTTACAGATGCGGCACTCTATATAGATAGAGGTCACCTCAGGGCGGGTAAAAGGAAGACCAAAATAGCGCTGCAGCACAAAATCCGTCTAGATCGGAATTGACTTTTGGTTTTAGTTATTTCAATCTCTGTGGTCACACCTGACTCTTCCAACGTATTATTGATCGTTGCTGTTTTGTACTTCTATATTCCGGTATTCGCTAACTTAACCTTTTTTGGTAACTCTAGATTCGTTTTATGATTTTTTTTTCGCTTCAGCCGTTTCGGAGGAGTATGGTAACTAACATTGTGACACGAGAAATTTATTTTTATTTTATTATTTACTAGCTGCGCCCCGCGGTTTCAGACGCGCATATATCGATCCCGTGGAAAATAGAAAATCATGCCATGGCATCCCATAGGAACACTTTTCAGGATAAAAACTATCCCATGTGTTAATCCAAGTTACTCTCTATATGTGTGCCAAATTTCATGAAAATCGATTCGGCAGTTTTTGCGTGAAGAAGTAACAAACAAACAAACACAAACTTTCGCATTTATAATATTAAGAACAATATATACGAAAACATAATTTGTGACTGTTCGCTAAATTAAAATCCTTATTCATATAACCGTTCTTTTGCCACAAATTATACAATAACATTTATATAATTTATATGTATGTATATTATAATTGATAGATTTTTATTTTATTCATAGCCTATTAATACTCTACGAGTATACAAAATCTTTAGCATCTCGAGCCATTAAGCCTATGACATTAATATGTCGCCCATAAGTCGCCCTGGTCGTAGCGCATCAATAATACTAACTACTGGCTTCATGGTGTCACCCGCGTATATTCTATTCCATATATACGTATTAGGTACCATTATTTTTCGGACTAAAAGTATTTTTGTGTTATTTCATGTAGTAATCTGTGCCAAATTTTAACCAAATGCGTTAAAATAGTTAAGTAGTTTTTGGGTGAAACATAAACAATCATACCTACATAATATGGTGTTTAACAGTTGGATTAGGTACCCGATAGACATTGTTCTGTTAAACCTTAAAATTGAGAGTTTTCAACCTATTTTTCGTTATTTCCGTGCCATACTAAAGTTCGAAATGCACGTACTCATTTGAGATATTACAATTTATTTGTATATGTTAGTAGGAAGTGGGATGTTTAATTGATATCCAGATACGAAGACATCTGTGCAATTATCAACGTTCGCACTTAGTTCACTAAACTAAACTAAATTAGGTAATCTTTCCAAGGTTTCACCTATTTTAGTACAGTTTATTTTAAAAATTATCTGTCTAGTGATCGTTAAAATTACTTAATTTACCCGTAGCATCTTGAACATAGCTTGAGCATAGATTACTAAATATAATTATTAGCGTTATTATAAATAATTATAGTGGATGGTTAGGTTAAATTTTTACATTTACTACAGCAAAGTATACTTGAAATTGTTAATAATTATAAGGAAGCAGAAGATAAAATCTTAATCGTTTTTATAAACGCTAATTATGATCTCTTCGGAACTGTAATATGAATGTTAACAAATGATTTTTGATTTGTTTCGCAGAAGGTCACCGGTGAACTTTGCGCAATAAAATTTTGTTAGCAATCGTAACCGACAAGATATTCGTATTCGAACATAAAAACTTGCCGCACGCCTCCCACGTTTGCCAGCAAATTGCGAGTACAATTCACTCACGACGGTCCTATATTAAACCTTTACATCCGCCCTGGGTCGGCACCAATCATTTTTGAATTATCTCGTGCGACAGACAGAAGGAAAGAAATCGAACCACTTCGAACTATATTTCACTTATGTCTTTTAATATTTAATTAACTGTTTAGAAATGTTTTAATTTACAGTTTAATATCGTGTTTATTTGCGTCGTTGTTCGGCCCTAATCTCTACATCCAATTCGCAAATTATTCAACAAACATTGGACGTCAGCTCGTATGTACGTTCGCAAATATTAGCAAACGCCGCTTGCATATGCTAATGTGGACGCGCAAATATATGCACACGCTCTGCAAAGCTAATGCTGGAACAAGCTGTACGACACAACTTACCATTGATGGTGGGTGAGGGCTGGTGGCTGGCGGCGCGGCGTGCGATGGGAGCCTGAAAGTCCACTTACTTGGCTTGGAGTACACCGACGGCGCTATGCTATAGTAATAGCAGTACACTCCCAGCCCCAGCACCAGTATCATGGCGACCATGCACCGGGTGGAATATGGCCGGCACCGCAACATGCGCACCAGGCGCATCTTGGATCTGGAAAACGATGACCGCTATTAAACAATTCGACAATGTAATTTTCTGTCATTAATGTAGATATACAGACAGACAGGCAGTCCGTCTGCGTCGGAGAACTCCGCCAGTTATGTCCGCCGACTTGCCGGTCTAGCTACTAGTGTATTACCCGCTTTATTGCCTGCACTAACTACTCGGCGTATCACGTACCAATTTATTCCCAAACGTCGCTACATCACGTATTGGCACCTGCCATTTGTTGCATATCGTGTTGGATATTAAATTAAATGTGAGCTCATAGCATCAGGCAAAGAATCAAAGATATTTTTTTTTTAATTTATTGCTCCCTGTTCTACCGATACACAGCTTCAGATACCTATCTTTTTTTGTAGTACATACCTCTGAGGTACCTTATATTTTTTTACTTCTAACTTCCAAAAGTATTACATGTTTTCGCAGTGGGTAAAAAAGGCATCCACAATTGCATTGGCGTGTACAAAACAAAACAAATTGGGACAATTTCTGAGGTTCGCGTATATTCGCAAAGCTTTGTTTTTTATTAAATAGATTATAGAGATCGCTTCGGTGTCGGCTTTACCCACAATATATGGCATTTTTATAGTACACATTTAATGAGTGTGTAACTTTTTTTTTTAAATGCTTTCCTTCCACAGACTTTTGTACGTGCCTTTTATATGTGCCTGTACCGCCTGAGGTCTGATGGGACCCAACTTCAAGCTAAACCAATGAACGTGAGGATTCTGCGAGGCAACTTTCGGTTCGTGGCGTTTCGCCATTTCGCTACCCTTTTGCTAAGCCAGTTTCTAACAGTGGGGTTTTGTCAGTGCTCCTAGTCACGTTATGGTGAAATTCGCAAGCTCGTTAATGTTTTTTTCACTATTTACTAGCTAAAGCGAGGAAGACGGGTAACATGCTAGAAATGGTTGATGGTGGAGTATCCTGTGTCCTCTGTGAGGATCGACAAAGGGCTCTACGTCGCATGTAGAGTACGCATTAGTTTGGACTTCGCCAAAGCAAGTTCATATAAAGTATTTATATTTACATTTGCAGCAACCGGTTAGGTCAAATCGCATTTGCGTTAAATAGCTGTGGCCTGTGCGTGAGTATTATAGTAAGTATATTAAAATAGAAATTATAATTTATTTACTATAATTTTTTTTGTTATTTAGTTTAGGTATAACTAATAATTATGTCAAATAAAATACTTAGCATACCGCTTTTATTTGTTGGCCGCGATAATATTATAGACATATTTTTTTTCAATTTAATTATTTATTTATCCATATTACACATGATTTTACAAAAACCTGTGTGCAAAAAAATATGCGACTGGTAGAGTATAACAATTACTATAATAGTGTTATACCTTTTTATAATTATTAATTATTTTATTTATTACGCTTAGCAAGAATGTAATTAAAATAACAATATGCATGTATGCACAAAGACGATAATTAATTTTTTTGTGATTTATTAAAATACGTGACCTCGAAGCCACTGGTATTTTTTTAGTTTGTAGAGCTACATAATTTATAGATATAACATAGAATTTCATACTTAATTATAATTAAAGTATGAAAGAAACACAAGTATATTATATAAAAATATGACGTTTAATTTATTACTTGTGTAATTTATTGTGTTATTATAATATGTAGTTACTAAGTACAAAACGCATATATTCAGACACTGATATTATAATGCCGATCAATAATACAAACAATTTAATAAGATGCTACCAAAAAGGTGCTCTATATTGTCCAACACAAAACTGTGCGATACGTCTGTAGTAAACAAACTTTATATACAATAAAATAAAGAATAAACTGACGCAAAGCAAATAGAAATAGTCAAACTATTTAATTTTACCACTTAGTTAACTGAAAAAGATCAGAATACGTGAGAATTAATTTTACAAAACTCATCGTAAAGTAATTCGTCTTTACGAAAACTCCTAAACCCATACCAGCATCAAAGGAAAACGCGAAGAAATAAAATTAATTACGCTGACTTACTTTTAGATTTTCCTTAAAATAAATCCAGCACTTTCATTTTATTCCTCACACTTTTTTAAAGTTACTAATAACAATATTTTATAGTTTTAACTGCATCCAAAATTTACCGCATCGAATGTTACTCGAAGGGGAATAGCACGCTGAATGATACAAATTACCGATTGGCGATTGGTGCACCGTGCAAGTGAAACAGCGAGTGTGGCCATCCTTTATATCCAATTTTGACAACTATTATGACATGACACTAGACGTATGGCAGATAAACTTGACGTATGTCAACATGACAGTCGAATTGAGGGATTGGAAGATTGAAAAAAGTTTTTTATTTATTTCCGACATTTTTTTACAATTGTTTATAATTATATAAACTGTATTTAATTATTTAATAATAAAATGTTTTATATTTCAAAGAAATGTTATAAATATTATACAACAATACTATTAAATCGCCGAGAAATTGACATAATATATTAATATTAAGGTTTAAAAATAACGATCGCATTAACAATCAATCAATATTTTATTGATATAAAAATAAATATTATTCTCTGTATCTCTCTGTATAATATAGAATCGTACACAATGGTTTTGAACATGACTGTGACGATTTTGGCAAAGTTCTTGTGTATGAACCCACAAGGGTTTCTAAGTAGGTACGACCAATTTTCAACAGATGGCGTAGCAACCCATGATAATAATAATAAGTGAAAACCAATTTATATCAAGTCGTAAATTTCCTTGTATGTTGGTTTAATATAATAAAAATAAGTTAATATCTAGCTGAACCTTTGTACTTCGTGTATTTGTCACATTACCATTTTTTTTAACTAGTAATTGTTTGAATAAAATAGAATTTAAAAAAAGACAACGAATTGCAAAACAACGAATTGAAAATAGACAGTAAGCACATTAAAGAAGTTGATATGAGTTAACATTATTTTATATTCCTATTGTATTATGTCTATAATAATTCATAGCATATGCTAAGTTTATTGGGCGAGCTAAGGGAACCACACTATCCTACTGCCAGTACATTTTTGTAGTTTACTTTTCGGGAAAACTAAAAGACCATTGGGTTTGGGCTATTGCTTAGAAATTTAAATATATTTGTAGTTGTTATCTAATATTAAAATAAAAAAATGTTTTAACTTTGAAAGTTTATTGTACTACTAGCGCCATCTATGATTTAAGATATGGCTTTTAAAATCTTGTGAGCCCTTATAAAGTTGTTTCTTTGCTAGTTTATAAAATTATTTTGTATGCGGTATTTTTTTTAGTTTTTGATACTGGGCGACGCAAAGTATCAATTAATATAGGGTATTTAAACTAAAATAAACTTCAACTGGCATAATATAAAAAGACGAATGTAGAGCACAATAAAAAGAAGAAGACGATATTTTTAGCAGTTATTGGTAGACCTGATCGCTGACCGCCAAATTTTAAGTTTGACCACTGAACACTGAACAGATACTATCGGTACAATAAATCTTAAATACCTATTAAATTTTACCTTATTATTAATACGTATTTAATTTACTTAAAGACTTAGTATTTAAAATACACAGCAAAGTAAAGTTTTGTCTATTTCAATTTTGAGTTTGAACTTTGATGAGAATATCACGGTAAAAAGTGTGACTAGTGGTGTGATAATATCAGTTTCTAACTTTCTAGTGTGTTTTAGAGTTATGTGGATAATTTTTAGAGTACTTAGTTACAATTATATTTAAAAGGACTTACTAACTGTATGAACAATTATTGATCATAGTAACTGATATTAGAAATGGTAATTTCCGCTGCTAATGCAAATTACACATTTACTGTTGTATTTTAAGTTCTTTCTATACCTTGCAAAGATGCAAGATTTTTATAAACACCTTTATTGGCTGTACCTATTAATAACTTGAAAATTAGTAACTTCATCACCCTAAACCTCAGCCAAGGGGTTCAACTGGAACTTGTAAAAAAACATGTAGTATGAATTTCTTAATAGTTAGCATTTTTATAGAAATTCGAGTTTTTTTTTAAAATAAGATCTTCTAAATCTTACATTGAATGACAATTAGTAAATTATTATTATAATTTGCCCTGTTTAATACTTGCCTGAACCGAAGAGAAAGTGCAAACCAAACCTAGTGGGTCTTTAATATAACCTTTTACTGAACAAAAACACAGAAGAATTTAAATATTTTCTTTATTTAAACCTATGCTTGAAAATATACATTTCAATGGCAAGGCAAAAATATTTAATTTTTTAATTAATGATATATAGTTTAGCATTTGAATGTGTAACATACCATTTTGTTTTGTTAAAGATGGAAGGTGGTTGTCATGTATTAAAAAGTTTTATTGTATTCTAGTATTGATTATTTCATATTATGTTTACAATTCATTTTTTATCCAAGGCATAGTAGGATACAATAGACTGTAAGACATGACATTGCCCAACATTATTATTTGGTAGACCTTATCTAAGGCAAGAGAAGTAACTCAAAATTATTAGAGAGTATGAGCTTGCATATGATGGATAACTATGCCAATGCTCGCCAATGTAGATTTTTTTCATTACCACTATAGAATGGCAGGCTCAGGACAAGCGCCTCTGGCACATGCATTAGACTTGATTAATGATACAGATAGATAATAATTTAGATTTATATCACACTCTACCAATTAAATTTTTTGAGGTTTTCTTGGCTACCACTTAGTAAAGTAAATGTTATACCTGTATTTTAAACGAATTAAAATAATAATAATAATAATAAAAATTGTAAAACGTATGTTAGAAAATAAGCAGTAAATAATTAGTAGAAAACTAATAATAATAAAAAATTAAGTTTAAACACATAATATTACTTTTAGTATGTGAATAAACATAATTTTTTTAGTTGTATTATGTAATTATTGTGTGTTAAACTACAGTCTGTGGAGACAGACAAATACATTATAATTAATTAAATTTGACTTGTACAATGAAAAAATAAATATTATTTTATTTTCAAACTCTAGTTTATCTATTTACCTATATCACCTTAGAACATATTCCCACATATAAGGGGGCACACAAGGAGTGTGAGACTTATGGTGATCACCAATTCCCTCTAATATACCTACACAAAATGTTTATATAAATGTTTTGCTGTCCTTACTTCTCCGCCATGGCCACTGGAAATATATTTATTTACAAATCACACATAACTTAATAGCCCACTTGTCATTTTGTGGGGTATCGCATTAGTATGTTACTAAAAAATAATATATTCCTGGTACCAACATGTATTTGTGAGAAACAAAACAAAGAAGCATTCATGTATCTAAGTGGGATAAAAGTTTTGTGGGATCTTTCCAATCAAATAGACCTGTACCTGTGGAATGTGGATACAAACCCATAGATTTGTAGGTAAATAAACTATTATGGGATGTAATATAAATTAAATTCAATGTAATATGCCAACACAGACCAGCTACTTACCCGCTACCCACATCTACCTGCACTCCGGATGACCTTTCTACGGGGAAAAAAAATAATTTATTACACTCCATTAGAAGAAGAATAAGTGATGTATACTTTGATTTCCTATCATTGCCGTTAATCAGGCTGGCACAACCTGGAAGCTAAGGCATGCTACCTGCAACACCAGTTGGTTGTTACCTTATAAACACTACACTTTATGACTTTTATCATATAGGCCATTGATTTTCATAAATGCAAAGAGAACTCGCGTGGCGAGTCATTGGCACTGAATAATGATAGACCCGACAGAGGCCCGACACACACTTGACTGATTTGAGACTCAATACTCAAAAGACAACAAACGGATCCTTATAATTTCGTTGGGTATGACATTATGTCCATGCAGCCGTACGTATGACTTCAGTTCTACTTGACTACGGGTTGTTTGCGAATAATTTAGTAAGAGGTAGTGCCACACGGCATGCAGCCGAATTAGGCCGGCACGACCCGGGAGGTACCTCTCGCTTACACGAGACCTGCGTAAAATGACAGCTGAGCTGTCGCGTTTCGTGCGGTGTGTAATTAGCAGGCCCATGGATGTGTGAGGAGAAAGGAGGGCAGCGCATCTCGATAGCCTCTATTTGCTTTCTATCAGAACTCTTATTAATTTTGAGAAACATAGATACACTGAACTTTGTTAAAAGCCTTTATACCAGAGTATAGAAAGTGTACTCCAGTACAGAGAGTCTTGTATATGTACCTGCTTGTAATTTCCTTCAATCTAGGCATGTAAAAAAAAAATCTTAAATATTAATAGTTTATAAGATACCGACTAAAAACGAAAAGTGTCAAGCTGATTTGAATCAGTAATAGTGGGACGATAGTTGCACATAAAAGTCAGTCGTGGTTTTTAAAGAACTCGAGCCTAAGAAAAAATAAAAAAGAAAATAAAGTTAATAATATATAAAAATAAATAAACAGCGCAGTGTTGGGGGCCCTCCCGGTGGACTGATGGGCTGGTCAAGGTCGGTAGCCGCTGAATGCAAGCAGCTTGTGATCTGTGGCGCTTTCTGCTGGATATATCCAGCAGCTGACGTCGTGTGGCTGCTGATGATGATGACGAAATAAACATTAAGGTAAATTTTTACCAACTGCTAAATTTATAAATGGTTACTCAGAGGCGTTGCTCTTCTCCCCGAAGATAAGTGTGAAAATGCGTAATACTAGGTACCTACCTATGTCCAACACTTTTTACGGCGGCATATTGTGAGTACAATGATCTTTCTACTGAACTAACCTATGGAACTAACTAATACTCTTTGACATACAAAAATTATTTAAAAAAGCTTTGAAGATATTTAATGCTAGCTGTGTCCCGCGGATCGCCCGTGTCACTCAATTAATAAACTTTAACCCCTATTTCTCCCCTTAGAGGTTTAGAGATTGAAAATGTCCTTTGTTGTCCTATTGTCCGTTTTCCCATTGGAAAGATGCATTTTCCCGCTGTAAAAAGCCTATGTTCATCAGTAATAATGGCGGCTTCTAATGGTGAAATATTTTTTCAGATTAGTTCAATTTCGGAGCCTATTCGATACAAAAAAACAATCAAATCTTTTTTTATATTACTGTAGATAGATTTTCAGTTTCGATGTTATTGAACATAAAGCATCGCTGGCCAGTGGCCGTTTACAAAGTACAATCGACACAGTCAAACACTTCACAATGGCGTGTCAACACGCCAGTGGCCACGTGCATTTCCAGGGAGTGTTTGTGATGTAGGCGTAGCGTGTTCTGGCGGGGCCCCGTATTGCCCCGTGGTTTGGGGCCCCTTTGGGAAGTTTTTTTATTAAATTTCACTTACATAGGTTGTGGGCCCCCATGGCCCGGGGGCCCCGTGTGATACGGCGGTAGCTACGTCCCTGGATGTAGCAATGTTTGTGTTCGGGCCGCCTCGGGCTATTTGCACCTGTATCCCCGGATCGCGTTTGTCTGTATCTGTGAAAACTGAGATTTAAACCATCACGTGTATCGGCTACGTTGATCAATTTGGAATAACATCAACATCACCTACAAAGATAAAAAAATATGAAACATATTTTGTTGTCTAGTAGCCGTAACACAAGTCCTTAGGGTACTTACCACGAGGCTAGACTAACGTGGTGTGTAGTCCGCATTGTTATCATTATTATTATTACTGTAGGTAAGAGGGCGCTATCCCTGCATTGCAGACTGACGGGGCCGGAGGTATAACCCTTATGGGGATGCTTATGAAATAGGGTAGACACCTAAAGACTAGGACTATCTCTCTGACTAGGACTGACGCCCTTAGTGCGTCAATTAACGCCCTGAAATTAAGTTCAAAATTACACCTTGAACATCAAAGAGTCTTCAGACCATGACTCCCCTCTCCTCTTACATGTGGAATGAGATGGATTCATTTCCCAATCTGTAAAAAGCAATATACATAAATTTTGCGTGCGTATTTAAGGTTAATAGCACCCATACAGGCTCTTGACGGCCAAGCCTCACTTTACGTGGCGTTATTACCCAAATAGTGCCTTCTACCTAGTTCTCATATTTTGACACATAATTACAAACAAATCAATCAAATTGTCAATGAGATATGAAATAAATAATAAACCTAAAATGAGCGCTAATCACAAATTTACAAATGTAAATCATAGAAAATAAACTAAAATTTACGAATTTGTTGCAGTTTTTTTTTATGATAACAGCGTGCACGTCGGTCTCCTTGAGATGTGGATCGCACGGGTTCTTAATTATTAATTCTTCAATTCAGTTGGTTTATTCTATATGTGTGTGTGAAGTTTAAAGTAACTCGTGCGGCGTTATCTCCGATTATAGACATTCGGGCGTTATTGAATACTGGGCGTTAAACGCCATACCTACGTGGTTACTATAATAAAAATCTTAAATAAATAAAATTTCTTAAATTTATAAAACATCAAATATATTGTCCAATGTCTAGTAAGTATCCGCACAAGTCCTTACGGTACTTAGCACGGGGCTAGACTAACGTGGTGTGTTAAGTCCACATATATTATTATTATTACTAATTTATTATTAATAGATAGCGATTAGCTACAGTGATAATGACTTTGCAAAGTATTATCTTCTTGGTCCCATAGAGCTATCTTCTTGGCCCCACCAATTGGCCATAGAACTTTCACACACAACAGGAATGTGACAGCCATCACTTCACACCCTCTGTGCCGTGGTATCGCGACACCTATTAAAAACCGCAACAACAAATTCTCACGCCACTTCTCTTAATCCTCATATACCTGGCCAAAAATGAACCAACATTCTTACGGAACGAGTAAAAACAATTCATTTCATGACACGATGGTTTTAATTAACAGATACGAATCAACAGTGGTCGCAAATACCTCGAGCTGCCCTGGTCACAGGGAGCTGACGCCTATGGCGTCAGGTGAGTGACGTCATGACAGACAAATTCACGGGCGCAAACTGTGTACACAGTCCAGCCTTTAGCAAATGATAGACGGGTTGCCAAATCGACAAACCTCATATCATAGACCATCCAGTTTGGTCTGACCTTTGACCAATAACCCTTCTGATGCAGTGTATGTGTAAATAAAAGAGTTCAATTATTTAAAAGTAACTATCTTCTAGGTAAATTCAGGATAGAATAGAATATAAATGTATTCAATGCTCCATAAAACAACAAAGACACAATGCAGCACAAAATATACAAAAGAAATACAAAACAAGAATATAATAATACCTACATATTATACAGGGTGGATACGAGCGAGAGGCATTAAATTAAACCACATATGAAGTGTATTATTTCCAGGCTACACAACAAATATCAGATCAATCGGAGCAATAGTTTAGCCACAGGAATTTTTTAAAGTTTTTTCTCACTTCGTACACTCTGTACCATCAGCTGTTCGAGCGCCCGACCGCCTATAGTCCGCCGGGGTCATTCACCCCGTTCGAGGCTTAGGCACCTTACCGAGCGGCCGCGGCGGCGCGTATAAAGAGTGTTTACAAGTTTTCCTTATTTTTTCGCTATTTAACTTGTTTGAAAAAAGTATTTTCGTATACTTGTCGTAAACTTTTTTTTAATAGTCTCGGATTAACAATAGGCACTTATAGTATATGTGGTTAAATTTAATGCCTCTCGCTCGTATCAACCTTGTATAAACATCTATGACCTAGGCGGGATTCGAACCCGCGACCCCGTTTTTTTTTACGCAAGGAAAATGCACCGTCCAACCGCGCGGCCTGGGTGAGCCGAAGCGTGCGTCGGACTCGGCACGGGGACATCTCTAACATATTTCATAACAATCGGTGTCATGCAAGTAATATCTTCATTGTAACTACCTATAGTTAGTCTCTTTAGTTTTATACTTGTATGCTAATTTGGATGCGCAAAGATCGGGTTAATCAGGTAGGTCCGAACTGTTGTCATTAATAATAATAATAGCCTTTATTAACAATCTCAAAAAAAGTACACACTTTCTTAAATACTAGTTATTATCTACTACCTCTCTAATAACTAGATAATAACTAGTTGTCAATAATAGTCTCATATAAATTAAAATAAATAGAAATTGTAGAGCATAAATAAGCAAGACAAGTAAGAGAAATCACTCTTCCGTTAGGAAGAGAAAAAGACGTTACGACTTACGCCTACCCCATTAGAGAATGGGCGTGTAGAAATCTATTTTTTATAGGCAAACATGCTGTCGCCATTTTTATGACTCAGGTGAGTTTTCTTCCATCCTCTTCCATCCGCTACCGGAAATTTATGCACTAAAAGTGGAAGCGCAGCTATCATTTTTCACCGTTATCGTGTAAGCGAGAGATACCTCCCCTCGCTTAGGCTGCTTCTTTATTAGTAATAGGTATATACCTCTTACTAATAAAAGAAAGACCTTATTTATTTAAATATTATTTAAATAAAATAAACAAATAAATAAACGTTTATTTTGCAAATTGATATTTAGTAGAACAAAAACAATAATTCACATTGGGTATTGCAAAATTATTGCCAAGCTCGGCATCTGCTGCCATATATTTATGTATTAGCTGCGCCCATTTTTTCGGCATAAAACTATCCTATGTGTTAATCCAAGTTACTATTTACCAGTGTGCCAAATTTCATGAAAATCGTTTCAGCATATTTTTGGGTGAAGGAGTAACAAAACAAACAAACAAACAAACATACAAATTTTCACATTTATAATATTAGTAGAATTTACTCATTCCCATTGGCTGAGCATTACCGTCGACTGTGCTCAAAGCTCGAACACACATTCTAAAGGGCTACATAGGGCTTCATTCGGAGAACAGGCTTCAATAGTGTAATGGTTAGCAGAGAAGCAGAGTCTTCTCGAACAGTATGAAAGGTAAAACCTTTAAATGAATATACTTTAACAGTTGTAACGCCTGCTCCAGATGAGTTGAAGGGGCGTAGCTATTTTTATGCAGCAGGGTTACCTATCTCCTTAGACTGTCCCTATAACTTTGCCAATCTGGCTGAATGAAGCAGTAAATAATACGACTTGGATAATGTGTCTATTTATTATCGCATATAATTACAATATATTATTATTTAATATACTCCTAGCTAGACTTTCATGCTGACTTTAGTATATAATTGTTCTTCGCGCACGAAGGCGCGTCGTAGAATGAAAAAATCTTACGTCTGTCCACAAATTTTCAAAGCATTCCAATATTAAAATGGGAATACTCTTTTTTTTTAAGTATATCCATTTAAAGGTTTTACCTTTCATACTGTTCGAGAAGACTCTGCTTCTCTGCTAACCATTACAATAGCTATACAAGCAATGGTTGATGGTGCAATATGTTGTGTCCACTTTAGGGTTGACAAAGGACTCTATGTACAGTAGATGGTATGCAGCTTTAGACTTCACTGAAACATATCTATTTGTAGTATTCATATTTACATCTGCAGCAACCAAGCTATCTCAATATCGGATTGGCGCTAAATAGCTGTGCGAGAGATTATAATGCATTAAAATAAATATAATTTATTGTAATAAATAAAATTAAAATAAATATTAAACTAGAATCTGTCAAATTCCTTATTGTTTATGTTGTGTTTATTAATATGGAATTTGGATGACTTGTGTTAAGGGTACTAGACAACGGAAGTATATTTAACGTATTGTAAATTTGAGAAATTTTATTTAACATCCATGACCTAACCAGCATTCGAACCGTAGCGGGTTCGAATGCTGGCTAGGTCATGGCGCCACATGCTCCGCGTATCCAAGCTCTATTACCACTGCGCCAGCCGGTCGTCATATATGTTTTTTTTTAATTTTTTTTTTTATTATTTATTTGAGGCATTATTGACATTTTACAATCAATAATTACATTGCTAGTTCTCGGTTCTTATGCATGTACCAATTACAGGTGTAGGTACACGTCTTTTTCATTTAATTATATAGGCATACGTTTACACGTGTTAATAATATAGTTCACTAAATTATAATTAATTAAAATTAAAATCTATTAAATTTAAAATCATTTGCCAGAAAGAGATACAAATATAATTTACGACAAAATATAAAAAATATGAGAAAAAACAAAAAAGATAACTATGTCCTAAGTGATGTTATAATAAAAGTCATGTCAAAATGTTTTTCAAGTAATTGAATCATAATGGCAAGTGTAATGAAATAAAATTAAAATTAAAATATGTTTATTTGATTGTATTAAAAGAGGTAGTGCCATTGTTAATGCGTTGGACTTTCAGAGCCCGGTGGCCCATTAGTGGGTGTGGAAATGAGAGCGGCAACGCAATAGTCTAACCACTACGCTAAATTTTCTCTGTTATAAAATGAAAAAATGTTAAACATTTTGCATTAAAAACATAATATCTGAAATATACTTAATTGTAGCTTGCGCGCGTTACCTATAGCGTTCTATTGGGTCCTTAGTCCAGAAGTGGACGGCCTCCAGCTCATCATAATGATAACGACATAATTATTGCACTGTTTGACACGCCCCCACCCACATTCCTATGCTCTCAAACTACGCATTGTC
>LUGF01059016.1:604666-619113 GCA_001625245.1 Calycopis cecrops | reverse complement strand
CCGGACAGATGAGAATAATCAGTGTAGCAATTAAGTACAAACCTTTGATTTATTTTACTTGAATAATATTTTAAACAAAAAAAAATGTATATGACATTCTCGTGTCACAATGTTAGTTACCATATTCCCCCGAAAACGTTGTGTGGCCACTGGGTAGCTCGGAGAATCGGCCAACATCCATTTTTCATCTCGATATTTCCACGACATCGAAATAAATGAGTAAATGGCGAAATACTTGGAATGTAACTAAATGGAATAATTAACAAAGAGTTTCTGTTGTGTTTCCCCGAAAAACCGCTATACTGAAATAACTGAATCGGAATACAATATTGGACAACACAATATGGATAACATAAAGGTTACTTTTTATTTCGAAAAAGAGAAGCGCCATTAAAATTAATAAAAAGTTGAAATAGTTGAAATAGGAGTGGAATATATAATAATTATTCAAATACCAGGAAATTCGCTTTACCGAGCTATTCGTCCCAAATGCGATCCGCCTAGTTAATTTTGCGTGGACGGCGCTCGAAAATAGAGACAATATTTAGATTAATATTATTTTATAAAATTAACCATACGCTTATTTAAAAAAGTGACTCCTAAAATTTATTCGATTACTTATTGGGAATTGATACATATTTTAGTTGTGGAAATAACTTTGATAGTTATTGAATAGTATGGATTTAAAAATTGATGGAAACATCAAAAATAGTGTTTTTTCATTAAAGTTTACGATTTTTTTTCTATAGAGGCAAAATTCTTTAATCGTGTTTCGACGACCTAAGCACTATGCCGTATTTGGTAACATTAACCACAGCTAAAAAAAATATGATAATCAATAGTTTTTAAAGGTTACGTTTGGAATATACGTGAGCACGGATTGACAAATTTGGAGCCTATTTCGCCTTAAGCTTAGCACAGGTACAGATTACAGCCCCCTCGAGGATCTCCACCTTGTCGTGGTGAGGGGGCTTAGTAACAGTGTCTTGACCGTGGCACTGTGAAACCAAGAGTGATCCCAGGAGGGGACACTCCGAGTGGGCTTGACCATGGGCCCGCCCTGGCTACGTCCGAGGGGGCTGCGGGGGCTGGAGTTTTCTGGCCTCTGCAGCAAGGACTACAGTGAGTTGTGGGGTCGCAGAGGAAGATGAGATGCTGTGTGTCATTGCCGTCATCCCTGTCCTCTGCGGCCGTTTGGTGTTTTGCGGCGGAACCAAAGAGCAGATCCGGCGCTGGATGTGGGAGGTCGATGCCTGTGGGGTGTGGCTAAGGGTTTGCAGACGTCGGCTTGCCCGTGTCCACATCCCCTGGGTGGCGGGCTCGGTATTGGCCCGTCGCCCTGCGGATGGGAGAGTTGGTGGTAAGGCGCGCCTTTGTGTTTCCTGCGCGCCTTGCTGTGGGAAGGGAGCTCAACGCTTTTCCCTAGGGGGGCTCGCCGCTTGTGTTTGTGGCGGGCGCCCCACGGACGAGGGCAGTGGATGTGGCATCCGCTCCCATTGCCCTCGTCGTAAGTGGAAGGGGAGGAACACATGGAGGTTTTAGTGGGTATACGCTGCACGTTTTGTTGCAGGAGTCCCACATAACCACTCGCTTCCCCCGAAGGCTAGTGATATGCGTAATGCACTTCCGCCAGTCATAAAGGTATAGATTACAATCTGGATTAGGTACATAAAAGTATTTTTACATCCAAAAACGGAATGCGCCCTTGGGGTAGATCTTCCGCGAGTAAAACCACGTGCGCAAAGTAAACTCGCTTGTAGCCCGACGACCTGCCTGAGGCCGAGCTTCGCTAAATGTTAACTAACACAGGAACTCATTTACGGGGTTTACCGTAATACATTTATCTACGGATTAATTACAAATCTATTAATTTACACGTTTTCAATTTGTAATCTCATGTATCGATGTATCAATATGTATCATATGCATCGTAAACCGTCAGGAATGGGCATATTTTTTATTTATATAATATGAGGGGGAAGCGTTGGAGTCTTAAGATGAGTGACGGCACCCATAGACATCCGCGGTGACGGGGAAGCGAGAGGCACCTCCCCGGTCGTACCGGCCGTAGTCAGCAGACATGCAGTATAGCATTGCCTCGAAGTAGCTTTTCCATTTTTAAATAAGCATGTTTTTTTTCATAAAGAATAGAAATTGAACTTGAAACCCGAATAGTTTTGTATTTATCGTGACCTAAATGGTTATACATATAACAGCTTGTATTCGTTGAAAGAAGACATACGCACACTCACATAAATGTAACTGCAAGCCCAGCCAAGAATAACTAATAACCGTTTAGAATTTATAACAATTTCAGTTGGTACAGGTACGGCAACAAACCCCCTCGACGGACCTTGTCGTGGTGAGGGGGCTTAGTAGCCGTGGCTTGGACAACTACGGTGAACCAAGAGGGATCCCGGGTGATGACGCGTCGGGTGGGCTTCGCGAGGGCCCGCTCTGGATGCGTCCATGGAGGAGGGGTCGCGGGAGGAGAGGTGTCTCGGTGTGTCGTTGCCGTGTACCCTATCTCCCGCGACCGAACGGGGGCGCACCGTCTGGTGTGTTGGCGGTGGGGCCGCAGAGGAAGAGGAGATGCGGTGTGTCGTTGCCGTCCTCCCTGTTCTCTGCGGCCGTTTAATGGTTGGTCCGCCGCCCTGCCTATGGTACCAGCCAATGCAGGAGGTCCTCCACCCGTCCCTCTGAATTGGCAGATGGCGGCGTGGATTCGGTCGACCGGCGTGGTGTGCTCCATTGGAACCAGGGGTTAGGATGGGAATCTGACCCCATCGCACGGTTCCAACGTGGAGTTAGGGACTGTTCGAAGGCAGCCGGACAGTCCCTAAGGACTGAGACGACGAGAAGACCGAGGCCAGCCTGTCGCTGGAGGCGCCCTGTTGCTTTTAGATCCGGGGCCCTCCAATTATAGCGGCTGAAGGCACCCGCAGGGGTTTAGTCGGTAGGGGCAACCCAGTTGTCGAGCCCGACACTGTACCCGGTTGAGCCACCCGGCTTCTGGGTAGCGTGCGTAAAGGCATTCCCCTGCGAAAACAAAAAAAAAAGATAAAGGTACGGCAACAATACCACAGTATAAGTATGACAATACAAAATATAAACGTGAAATGTCAGCCAAGTTCAAAATCGCGATAATTAGCTCGGTTGTCGACTAAACGAGTTATACATGAGCGGGTACGAACTAAAAAGTGGCTTAAATGGTTCGTATGACCACGGGGCTGCTAGCAAGTTCATTTGGCTTGAAATAAAAGTTGGCTGTCTATATTATATCTTTATATGTATATATCTTGTGTGTGTGTGTGTGTGTGTGTGTGTGTGTGTGTGTGTGTTTGTGTGTGTGTGTGTCACGGATCTCCTCCTAAACGACTGGACCGATTTTGACGAATTTTTTTGTGTGTTGAAGGGGATTTGAGAATGGTTTGGTTGGAGTGTGGAACGGCAGATGGCGCTGCAGTCGGTATTTCGAATATACAATATTATAGGTAACGGGTTGACAATTCGGCCACATTATTACTCGTTACCATGACAACATACTTTCCAATAATGACAAGACAACGTCTGTCGGGCAGCTAGAATGATTATATAGTCCATGTATCGTTTCTTCTTAACTTTGTATTCCCAACTTAATGCATATATCTTATTTTATAGAGTTGCTTACTAATTCCGCAAATAATACCTATGGCTTAAACTGACCCCATTCAAAACTGAATTTCGTAGGTGCATCAAAAGCGGGGTAGAACTCGTATTACAGATAAAGCCTCAAGCAATTAATACCTTGAATTCGCTCTGAAACTATATCATAGGTCTTACATCTATGTGAGGGGATTATTTATCCAGAGGTAAGTCACATGAAGCATTGCAGCGGAATTGCATGAATTGAATTGCGGATACCTCTCGCTTATGATAGCACCTTAAAGTAACAGCTATAATGTCGCGTTCCGGAATAGGAAAGGACGACAACGCGTCTGTATTACTATTAATAATAGTGAATCTTGCGAAATTTTGATTAAGTTTCGGGCCAAGTTCAATCGACTTTATGAAACATCCTGTTCATACGTGCTTTGTGAACTTCACTATCAGCCGGCGGCGTGAGATGATGCTGTGACGTCATCACAGTAACAGCATTGCACTTCGAAAGTGAAATACAATACATTAAAAACCTTATCTTTTGTTTAAATATTTTTATAGTGTAAGAGTGAGACAGAGTATCGATATGCGTTGCCCTTCTTTCATCCTATCCTTCAATGGGCCGCCGGATACTCGTAAAAACCACATCGTCATAACGACGCGTCGTTCGCTTGTTCCGCGCTCTTGCCTGCACTCTCGGCGGAACGTGACAATAAGTTTCATGGTTTTTCGTGCGTGCAGACGCGTTCATCAATTTACGAGACAACGTCAAATTACTATAATCCCAAAAAACATGAATACTAATTTTATATATATCTTTTATTATATAATCTAATACATAATCTTTATTATCTACACAATCATGCGCAATAATTTAATATTTTTATAGCTGTTATATTCTGATGTGCTGTTGTGAATCATTAAAATAGATTTTCTTTTCCTTATACTTTTTCTTTTATATTTTTTAATTGTTTATTGAAACTTATTTGATTCTGACTTTGTCTCCTACCTACTGCATAACTGCTGCTGCGATTTTGATGAAATTTCTTGTACAGTTGTGTAAATTTTGTTAAAATAATTATGTTTGTGGTAGGTATACGGTGGAAACTAGCAGTTGCAGCCTACTGACGCCCATAGACATCCTCACCGCCCCGGTCGTCAATTCGGCAGCATGGCACTACCAAAGGCACAACCTCTTATTGTGCACTTGTTTGGACATTTGCAACTTTACCTATCAAATATGCTGGCGCGATTATGATGATGCTTAGTTTCACTTGAAAAAGTTACTTTGCAGAAAATTAAGCTTTTCCTTTTTTAATTTTTCTAATTAAATATTATTCTTTGTTATCTATATTTCCTTAGTTGATTTTGTTCTATATATCGGTTCTTTGTGTGTTTTTGATACATTAACAACGGCTTTTGCGAATTCTATATAATTACTGTAAATTGTGATAGCTGTTCTAATTATCACATATTTTACTTTTAATCTTTTAGACTTAAATTCTTATTTAGTTTTAGCTGTGCCCGCAGTTTTCCCGCTTAAAATCCATCACAAAGATTTTTTTTGGGACAAAAATCTATGTTTAATGTTTTGCCAGTGCCTCGGCAGAGTATGAGATATAGTAGCTGGTGTCAGGAGAAACAGCAGACTGATTCTTGAGATGATAGTATATACGTAAACTTAACGTAGTTAATACTTGCTTGAGACTTTCGTGTTTATTACACATATTGTAATTACTTTACGGGTTTTAACACGGTAAAAATTAAAGGCCAAAATATATATACCTTTGCCCGACGTTTCGACTGGGTTACACCAGCCGTGGTCCCAAGCCGACTCTAACGTAGTTGTTAGTTAGATGAGAGAGCGTAAGAGGAGTGGGTCCATTACAGTGCGTTGGCTCCTAATATGTGGTCGCCGTACACTTATCAACTCGGAAAGGGATCGTAAACGCCTCGCCTAAAAAACCAAGACGATACGATTACGTTACGTTTCCCATAAATGTGCGTTGCAGTATGAAGAAAGAATACTGACCAGTTCGAGGTGATACGGTTACGATCCCTTTCCGAGTTGATAAGTGTGCTACGACCAATATAATGCTTGCGTGTATTTATATAAATTCCTGTACAAATAGGGAGGGGTGCCGAGCGGACGATGAAATATTATTCGATACAATTTAATAAATGATTATTTTGATGAAAATGCGGTGACACAATGTTGTTCCGAAAACAATTGAATGTATCCCATACAAATGCCTTTAGTTGTATTTCCATGAAGGGGAAACCAACATACATCCCAATTTCACATTTATAACATTAATAGCATATCGGTTCTAATTATGTACCTAATTAGTGCAATTCCTGCACTGAATGTTGTGTTAATTTTGCTAACAATGGGTTTAGCACAAATTGTATCTATGTATTTTCTTATAAATGTAAATTGCATACTAGCAAAATGTGTGTATAGTTTCGTAGCTATTATATATCTGTAGTAGACTGTTTTGAATGCACTATTTTGCTAAAAACCTAACTTATATTCCCTAAGTTAAAAATGTAATTGATTGTAGACTAATGTTGCAGTTACCATGCACAGCGTACCACCAATAGTCACTATACTCCGGAAAATCCGGAAAAAAGTAGCAATAAGATGTCACCTGACCTCATAAGACTAACTTAGTTTCCTCTGGCGTGCGAGTGAAAAAACCTTGATCTCGATCTCTTTAACACTAGCTGTGCGTCTGTGTGAAAGCTAATAAGTAACATATAATTGGTACATGCATAAGAACCAACAACGAGCAATGTAATTATTGATTGAAAAATGTGTGTGCTGTTGGTGTGCCTTAAATAAATAAAATAAATAAATAAAATATTCTTTGAGATGTAGCTAATATTTTGTGAATTTTGCTTCTAATTCAATAAGAAATTTTAAGAATGATATGTACCTGAATAACTAGCGGATGCCCGCAACTTCGTTTAAGTGAATCTGTTTTTTACCGCATTCGGTTAAAAAGTAGCATGTAGTCTTCCTCGCTAAATTGACTAACTAATACTGAAAGAATTTTTTAAATCGGGCCAGTGGTTCCAGATATTAGCGCGTTCAAACACAAAAAAACAAACTTTTCAGCTTTAGGTATATTATTAGTATAGATTTAATGAGTCATACATACATACACTCACCAGAAACATCTCATGGTCATGTAGATGGATTTCTTTCAGCTCCAGCTTCTTTTGAAGAAACTGGTCTGGCAGAACTCCAGGTCTTCGGACTGGCCGGCCCAATTATTATTCTTATAAGAGAAGGTATCTTATAAGAGAAGCAGAATTATAATTCTACTTCCCTTCTTAATTTACAAAATATTAACAGCAATAATTTCAAATATCCATTTTGAAATCTCATTCAATAAAAATAGGTTTTTAGACTGAAATATAAATTCGCTAGTGCAGCGAAAACTTATATTCTCTATAAAACAAGCTTAGGTATTCCAAAAAAACATATTTTTATAGTACATTTATTAGGCACGGTACATTTACAAAATAAAAACATTTTCGCATTTTATTCTTTTGCATACAGAGAAATGATCCACATTTTTGACGAGTTTTTTGACGCAGTAAAAGAAATACTAAATTACTTTTTATATAAACTCTCAAAGTGATATGATGGGACTTGGGAGGCTAGCGCTGTGCGTGCAAAACCGGGGCGAACTAGCTATTAAATAATTTAAAGCTTAAAATACTTTTTCTAATCAGTTTCATAGCTAAGAAAGAAAGAAAGAAAGAAAAGACATTTATTTGAACACAAACAAGAGACAGACATGTACATTACACAACAATAATATAAATATTTCAAAGCTGTGCGTCTCTCGGATGCGTCTAATTGGCTTGGTTCGGCACAAGTCAAGTGAACATGATAAACATATCACCTGACACCGGTTTTCAACCAAACCAATGAGTTGCATCACGGTTGTGGAGCGTCTAAACATTTCATAAATTTGCCTAAAAGTACAAGCGACAAATGAAAACCAAAGAAAAAGAAAAGAAAAAAAACGTAAATAATAAAATGTAACACAAAATTTATAACATGTAAGTACACATAAAACTTATGAGTATACAGTATACACACCACCACCAATTACACAGACACAATTATGTACATATACAAGGTGGATACAACCGAGAGGCATTAAATTAAACTACATATTTAGAGTATAATTTCCAGGCTACACAACAAATATCAGATCAATCGGAGCAATAGTTTAGCCACAGGAATTTTCTAAAGTTTTTTCTCACTTCGTACACTCTGTACCATCAGCTGTTCGAGCGCGCGGCCGCCTATAGTCCGTCGGGGTCATTCACCCCGTTCGAGGCTTAGCGACCTTACCTAGCGGCCGCGGCGGCGCGTACAAAGAGTGTTTACAAGTTTTCCTTATTTTTTCGCCATTTAACTTGTTTGAAAAAAGTATTTTCGTATACTTGTCGTAAACTTTTTTTTAATGGTCTCCGATTAACAGTAGGTACTTATAGTACATGTGGTTTAATTTAATGCCTTTGGTTTGTATCCACCTTGTATAGTATAAATAGAATAAGTATATTTATAAAAATTATATAATAGATATGTTCCCCATATTAATATTCCGCTGCTGTTCTATTAAAAATTTCTTCAGAACTCGACTGAATGTTTGTACGGTCTTAAGGTCTCTTATTGGCGGCAGCAGGTTCCACACTTTAGAAGCTGCGTAGCGAAAGCCAACCCATAAAAGTAGCTCAGGCACAAACATTAATTCCGTACAGAAATAAATAAAATTGAAAGTGTTTTCAACTTGCAATGCGCTCGTAACACGTTTTATTTGACGCTTAATTATTACATGACATTTTAACGGGATAAGTTTATAAACGTACGCTTTTATGTTGGATGTATTTCAGGAACAGTTCGAAACATTTATAAATAACTGATTCTTAATAAAAATAAAATATTAAGGCTTTCAGCTAGGGAAAGAAAACTCACACATTATTGGAATATTTTTTTTTTGTAAACGGGCAAACGAGCAGTTGGGACATTTTCACGACTACATACAATATAGAAGCGTTGCTCTCCTTCCTCCTCTCCCGTCCACGGGCCACCGGCTACTTACACGCACTTATTTTTATTTTTATATTATTAAACATATTATACATATATTGGCTACGACTGCCTCGTGGTCTAGTGGTAAGCGTGTTCAACCACAGACGTGAGGTCCCAGGTTCGAATCCAGGGTCGGACCGAAAATTATTATTGGGATTTTTCAATTTCTAATAACAGTCCGGAGTCAGGAAGTTCGCGGTGTTACACCCCCGTGTCTCGGAGAGCACGCTAAGTCGTAGGTCCTGCGCCTGATTCCTCACCGGTCGTGTCGGATTGCCGTCCCATCGGAATATGAGAGTGAGGGAATATAGAGAGCACTTGTGTTTGCGCGCACACTTGTGCACTATAATATGTCCTGCGCAGATGGCACGTCTATATTGACGGCCGCCGTAGCCGAAATCGGCTAGGACGACATTATACATATTATATATATTTATTATACTTTTTATTACTTAGCACGAAACGCTGCAGCACAGTTGTCACTTCACGCCCGCGCTGGTGTCGTGTGAATGAGATGTTACTGTGATATTACTACCCGGACGTGCCAGCCATATCGGCTGCATGCATAGGTACATACATCGTGACACCACCTCTTACTTTTCCCTGTAAGATCTCAAGCCAAATAATAATAAATTTCCTGTCTGCCTAATAAAGTTCCTGAAATCACTTGATAAAATCAACCCATATTGGCTGGTTTTATCAATTACTGTTTAATTATGTAAGGCAGACCAAGCGTACGAGATCATTATGAGCAGAGACCAGAGATATGGCGGCCGGTGGTCGGCTATCGGCTTCCTGGTTCCGGTATACTCTCATCGTTCTATCTTATATCTTACGCCGGCGACGTACATGATGCAGATTTCATGATTCTATAGTCAACGGGGAGAACCTATCCTTTAGGTTGTGTTATGATCTTGTGAGCCTCAAAATAATTACAAAAGCGCCAGAATGTTTTGTATGATGTATAAGTATAGATGTTAAATTTTAGATTAACTCCATTAAATAAATAAAATTATTTTTGGTTTTATGTGGGCTTTCAAATTATCGCGAAAAGAGTCATGATGTATGTCTACAGCATTACTGCAGGAATTTATTATTTCGATCATTGCACTCAAAGAAGAGTTTGCTCTAAGGGCCCTCTTACATTTACTGGAGTGGTCAGAGTTGGAGTCACTGGGTTTCCGGCGGGTCGAACAGGCACTCTGCTGCTCATCAATTGTACTATAAAGTAGCTGGAGACAACAAGTTGTATCACTTTGTTTAGAAATAAGGACGATAGCACAGACGAGACTTTTAGACGCGGCGGCCGGCGATTTAGTCGCTTTTTAGAAGCTGAATGCAGCGGCCAGATGCGGGGACCAGCGATTTAGTCGCTTTTTAGAAGCTGAATGCAGCGGCCAAATGCGGGGACCAGCGATTTAGTCGCTTTTTAGAAGCTGAATGCAGCGGCCAGATGCGGGGACCAGCGATTTAGTCGCTTTTTAGAAGCTGAATGCAGCGGCTAGACGCGGGGAGCGCACACTTCAAGACGACAGACGCGGCGACTTAGTCGCTAATGTATGTCAATGAATGTCAATTAACATCTAAATACAGTCGCGAAATCGCGATACTGTCGCACGACTACTGCGACCGGTCGCAGAGAGTCGCTAATGCAGTCGCAAAGTCGCCACGTGTCATCACGCGTGCTGTGGCCCTAAGACGTCATTTAATTGAGTTCGTGTGGCAAAAGCGTCGAAGCCTGCCCGTGTATGTGCGTCGCTACACTTCTAAAGCCCTTTAGCAGTCTCTAGTTTATCAGATTAGAGTGAAGCAATTAGGTGTAGCAGTGTATGAGCCACTCCGGCTCATATATCGATTTAGTATGTTAAAGTAATTATTAGACCAAGAATGTGGTGATTGAGATGTAGTTTGCTTTATAAAAAAACTAGCTTTAGCTATATTATTTCTAATACCACTATAAAATGTATACAAAGTTTCACGGTGATACTTTATATATACATATCTAATGTGTATAGTAAATTACCCTTCCTTGTATTGTTCAGGAGTACAAAGGAGACGCTCCTTTGCCACGACATAGTTGGGAAGCGCGAACCGAGCAAACACAGCGCGATCTAAAGCCTAATACTAATTAGATATTAATAATTATTATTGTAGTTGCATACATACATACACGTTACCACGACAACATATTTTCCAACAACGACAATGGCTGTCGGGTCAACTAGTTCTATAAAAGCTTAAAAAAGAGATCCAGCCACATACATAGATTACTTAAGTCTGCAGTCTGAACACAACGTTTATCTAACCGGTAACCATTGAGTTATTATTACTACGTAGTACGTAGTACATATAACTCAATGCCGGTAACAAAGCTGCCCAACGGGGCTTCGCCCTAGGCCCTGCTGGTTGTTGGCATCAAATATTATATACATCTATAATTTAAATAAAAGAAATGAACAAAAATTAATTTGCCACGGCTTGGTAAATAATTATACACAACTGAAAAAAAAACTATTTTAATCAGTAACCGCTTCTACGTACCATGTCCCATCCGGTACATCTTCTTCCCAGCTACGGGAAAAGAGGGGGGTATGTCCTCCTATCGTCTCCTTAAACCCAAAACAAAATAGTCTTCAGTAGTCCGACGAACATACCGTAGTAGCGTTTAGTTTTATTTTATCGCCTGTAAGAGATCCATCGGAAAAAAATAAGCACCGTATTCTTTTTCGCCTCTATTTTTACACGTGAATAGTGAAACAGTAAGCTCTGAAAAATACAGATTCCTGTTATTTGTTAAAAACAGGCAGAAATATAAAACCTGATATTTACCGGCTTTTTGACTACATTGGGAGAATTACAATATGCGGGCATATTTGGATAGGTTCCGCTGTGAAGCGAAATCCTTATTATTCCTGTAGCTGCATTGTTAAATGTAATAATGTGAAGCATTTTAACGCAATCCACGAATACCCGGGAAATAACTTGTCTAGTGATATTACTAATAAAACAGCAAATTTAAGGACCTGGAATTCTCGCTAGGAGTTTCTTCTGCAAAAATGCAATGCTTGAGGGTATTAAGAAAGGTGGTACCCTTGGAGGTAGAAATTAATAACATGATTTTCTAAGAAACTTAATTTTTAATTCCGAGCCAACGGTCTGTTAAGACTCTCGAGTGAAATAACATTGTATTTTTGCTGACGATTTAACTTAAGTGCAAAAGCTAAACAGGTTCGCCTCATTTGTACTTGTGTTCCTTTGATGGCTTGGATTTGTAAGTGACGTTACTGTTTTGAGTGGAGATTTCACTTGGTTGGTTTTTTTACCTGGCTGCGTCCTCTTTCAAGCGGAGTAATATATTCGAACATATGTATGAGTGTACATTTCTACTTGAATCTGCGTACACTTGCAAAGACTGGTCAACAGTATAAATGGTGAAAATCAAGATGTCAAGTGACAATCAAGAATGCAGTGTTCGTGAATAAATTGAGACCACGCCACGTGTGTCTACATGAACAAACAAACCGGTCTCAGATTATTCCAACTTGACAATGACAGTATTCGAGAAAAGAGCGTAGGGTTTTCTTCAGTTTTTATTTCGATTTTCTTTGTCGATGTACTTATATGGGCGGCGGTAGTAACATACTTCTGCTCTTTTGGCCATTTTGGAAATGGGTCTTCAACCAACACCAACACTAACTGTCCTGCCCGATTCCGCTGCAATGCGGCGATAGTACTGACACTGGCCTAATACTCTCCCGTCCTCATCAGCAGCAGGCGGTAGACGGCTACTGATGGACATAGGTCTCCCTCACAGAGCGCAGGTCGGGTTCATAAGCATCTCACATCCAGCGCGACTTTGACCATCAGCCCACCCGGTAGGAAGCCGCTGGACTGGTGACCTGGTCAAGGGCTATAAATAAATTGTTAGATTAAGTTAAGACTCTAAATATATTTGCATACCGTGCTTTCCTTAAATAGTTAGTGCACTTAGCGCATGAAACATAGCAAGTAAGTAGTTGTTATAGTATTAGTGTAACATACATTGGAAAGTTTAAATAACCAAAAAAAAGGCCGACGGGATAAAGATAATATATTTTTTTTCTTTATACAATAATATATATATAACAACATCTATTTTTCATCCCGATATTCCCACGGGATCGAAAGATACGCAGGTGAAACCGCGGGGCGCAGCTAGTTATTTATATATAAACAAAAAGAAAAGTAACCGTGCCTTGACGATAGTCATGAATGTTTACATATATGTTTCCCTTTACAGAATCACTCGGCGGTTTAGCTAACGCTGTTACAGAGCAGGAGTCAAATTTCTGGCCGTACCTCGAACCACCGAAATGCCCCGGTTGTTCAGTGATCTATAAACACGCGTAAATCGGGGAGCGTGGGTTGTGTGGATTCTAAAACCACAAGTATATTACAATTTTCAGTGCCAATGCTCTTGATTACGTTCAAATTTGTAATGCGGATCTATAGACCCGAGGACGGCAGTGTACTGCAATATTTTTTTATTTCACTACAGAGCCGAGACCATCTCCGGTCGTTTGAGCCATGGTCAGAGTCGGGTGAAGGACCCAGCGATCTAGCACTCACAGCAATCCGCTTTCGGCTTTTCTTCGATTACACAGCAAAAGTTCAGATCCGAAAATACTTACAATGTTTCAGAGTTTTAAAAAAAGTAAATAAAAGTAAATGTGTCAGGATGTTATAAATTGAATTATCGTGGGCTGTCTGATTGGCGATGCGACGATGTTGTAGATGAAATCAAGTGGCCCTGAGACTCTCAACCGCAGTGGTCAATTTATTGTCATATTTCAAACGACAAGGATCTTTAAGTCACTTGATATTTGTTACCTGCTTGCCTGCAATCTTGACCATTCATATTTATATTTGAACTAGCGGATGCCCGCAACTTCGTTCACGTGAATCCGTTTTTTTTACTGCACTCGGTTAAAAAGTAACCTTCCTCGCGTAATTTACTAACTAATACTGAAAGAATTTTTCAAATCGTACCAGTAAACCAGCTTTATATTATTAGTAAAGCAATAAATTTAATGTAGACGAACAATATTTAAAATATATCACTGGACATATTAAATATTGTTCGTCGAAATAAAATTTATATTAAAAAAGACAAAGTAATTATTGAGCATAAAGGTAAATACTATTTCTTTGTTCATTCATTTGTTTGAACGGAACAAAATGGAAGCACGAATAAAGGGGTAAATATTGTAATTTAAAGTACCTAATACTCTTAGTAGATAGGTTTTTTGAAAGCATATTTGTTAATTTTTTTTACTGTCAGTTACTTATATCTATATCTATACTAAAATATTATAAAGAGGAAAACTTTGTTTGTTTGGTTGTATTGAATAGGCTCAAAAACTACTGGACCGATTTTAAAAATTCTTTCACCATTCGAAAGCTACATTATCCACGAGTAACATAGACTATATTTTATTTTGGATCCGGTAGGTGGCGCTGCTGTCGGAATGTCAACTTCTAAACGGCTCAACCGATGGGGTTGAAATTTTATATGGGTATTTTGATGGTTACGTGAATGGTAAAAAAATACAATTTGATCCGGTAGGTGGCGCTTCTGTCGGAATGTCAACTTCTAAACGGCTCAACCGATGGGGTTGAAATTTTATATGGGTATTTTGATGGTTACGTGGAT
>LUGF01059016.1:549533-604571 GCA_001625245.1 Calycopis cecrops | reverse complement strand
ATCGATGAAGCTGCACTGACCTTCAGTCTCAGCATAGAGTCTATCTAAAAAAAAAAAAAAAACTATAAAAACAAACATTTTAAAAAAGCCTTCCCAAAAACCATAACCTTTCTTCTAAAGCAGGCAGTAAATAGCAGATGCCCATACTAGTCCGCGTTTCGCCATTCAGAAGCTTACGTGGATTTGCTAATGGACGTTATTGTAATCCAGATTGTTATAGTCGGATAGACATTGGATACATTTTGTATTATTCTCTAACGCTATTTGTTCTTTCGTGTGTAAATCACCTTTGTTTTGTTTACGCGGGGAACCTATATGCTGCCACCGGATCCATCGGCCGATGGATGGGAACCACCACGCGTGATATTGTTCACCTCTGTCAGCAACAGGGCACCTCGGCGATTGGCCTGTCCCTCCCAAGGAGACCGAAATCCTACCAAAAGGGGCTGATACTACCTAGATCGACCACCTTCGACGTCGGAACCGTGCGAAGGGGTCCGGCTTCCATCCTGATCCCTGACCCCTATACTCAATAGAAGCACGCCAGCACTTTCATGTGTCCGAAATCTGACACGCCAGTCGTCCCAATCCACACTGCCGTCTGCTGATTCAGAGAGACGGGAGGACCCCTCCGTTGAGCTGCTCTTAATCTAGCCTCTCACCTCAAACCTGTCCGGGATGGTTAGCCCTGCCTCCGACATAGCCTTGGGAATCATAGAGGCAAACAAACCTTCCCCCCCCCCTGCAGCATCTTAATTAATAGAAATATCATTACCATGCGAGCGCTGGGACGTGAATTAGGGCGTGTTATCATTAATGTGTGATGCAGGACGCGGAGATCAAATTAGTAATAACATTTAGCTACTACTTATCATTGCTAATGTCCTAATGGTTCGTTAGCAATTATGGAAATGCGTATTCCAATAAGCGTGTATAAAGTGTGGGTACTCCAGTTTAAAAGCTGATGTATGTATAAGGACACCATGAATATGTTTGCCAGATTCTGATCTTGAACTTTAAAGATTTTTTTTAAATCTGTCCAGTAATGTTTACATTGACTATTATACATTGTTTAAAAATAAAAGCAAAAATTCAGAGTTAATAACTTTCGTCTATAAATAAAACCATTTAAATTCGGTATATCTTTTGAAAGGAACGAAATATACCATTCTTTTAATTTAAAATGTATTTTACAGGCATCGAGAAGGTCTTTGATAAAATATCCTTTGATTGAACAGGATTAATACAGAGGTATTAATAATATGGTTCCATTTTTGTCGGCACTTTTAATTAAAATGTATGTAATATGAATGTAAGAGTGATTATAATGGTATAAGTCGGACATATTACGGTATCGCTAACTTTTTTGTAGATATACTACAGAACACTTTTTTGTTCTATCATCAATAGTTTCCGAAGCGCACGAGATGACATACTTTCTTAAGCCTATTTTTTTCATATATTACATTATTGCTGCACCTTACATATTATATTATATTGGTTGCATTATTGCATTTTCATTAGGAATCCATATTTTTTTTAAATAATGCTTTGTAATGGTAAAGGGTTTTTTCAATCAGTCCAGTAGTTTTTATGTGAAAACATTACAAACATGCATATAAAAAACAAACGCTTCTTTTCTATAATATCATTATAGAAAAATAATAAAGACTAGTGGCCGCCCAGTGGTCGAAATTCGACCATAAAATTATATTTAATTATAATTATAAGTTGTTGAATATAAATTATTAAAATATTACTGAATATGACCTGAAAAAATAAAACGTCAGTTTTATTTCGCAAATCAGCTGATGGGCTGCTACCTTAGATCATTACTAAACTACTTTCCACTGGACTAAAATTAAAAAAAAAAAATATTTACAGTTGTCATATGTCATTCCAATACCATTTAATAAAAAAAAAATTGTCATATGTCATTGTCAATTGTCAAAAATTGTCAATGATAAAAACAAATATTTAAAATTGTACATACTTTATTTCTATTTTGCAATTAAGAAATCTGAATAATTTTTGGCACACAATCACGCCGAGACCTTTAATTTGACACCTTAACCATAATTTTACGTTGTGTGGTTCGGCCAAAAAGTCCAGGACAAAAATCGGCTTCCGCTATTAATATATAAGATATGTGTAACTTGTTACAAATTTGATTTGTTAAGATAGGTGTAATTATAATAAACTGTATGTACTCTGCGTGCGTTGCTACGCCACCAACAGATAGATCAGCATGAACTATCACAGTAATATATAAAAATTCGTTCCACAGTGGCGCCATCTGTCGAAAATTGGTCGTACCAACTCAGATACCTTATTGGGCGCTACTACTACTTACTCCTACTTAACTAAAGATTATCTCATTCTCAAATGCATAATTCGCAATTCTAGAAAGGACATATAGACAAACATTCATATAAATGTAGATAATACATTCGTGTCTGTGAAACAATGGAAATATACATATTCAACCCAATCGGTCAAGCTGCTTAGTAGTTGATATACCTTTATTTGTATTTTTTAAGTATCCAAGAAACAGCCATATAAAATTTCAACCCAATCAGTTCAGCCATTTAGAAATTTACCCGTTTTACCATGGGAATGAAGCATTTTCCTGCGATAAAAAATAACCTACGTTAATTTGTGATAATTTAGCATTCAGTAATAAGAGGTGCCACACTGCATAAATAAAACTTTACACACACTACCATGCATTTGACACATTGATATACAAGGCTGATACAAGCGAGAGGCATTAAATGAAGCCACATAATTATAGTGCCTACAATTAATCCGAAACTATTAAAAAAAAGTTTACGACAAGTATACGAAAATACTTTTATTAAGGAAGTTAAATAGCGAAAAAAATTTATCACTTTGTACCGGGCGGCTACAGCGAGCACGGGGTGAATACCGGGACCGGCCATAGTCGGCGATCTTTCGTCGTTTATAGTTGTGTAGCCTGGAAATTATACACCAAATATGTGGTTTCATTTAATGCCTCTCGCTTTTATCAACCTTGTATAAGATACACGTCATAGATGATATACTTATATCAGAGATACACGTTATTATTGATGAAGTTTCTATAATGTCTTTTGCAAGTTGAAAATTCTACATAAATTGTTTACGTTCGTTACAATGTTATAATATATCATATGATATTTAGTTTTTCATTACAAAAAAAAAATTTACTTAGATCGAATATTGAACTTCGCTGGTCCACTAGTTAGTATAGCTGAAGATGCAAGTAGAGCAAGCTCTTCAATAACAATTTTTTCCTTTAAAATGCGTTTTTAATTATGGCTTACGAAATATTAATTTTTTTGAAAAATTACTGTCAAGGAGCTTAATCACGTTTGGTAAAAATCATTATATAATATTCTGTAATATTGCGTTCGTCTGTAAGGACTATAATATGCACAAAAGGTCTTAATTACTTTAAAAAGCATTTTAAAAAAAAATGTATCGTTCATTTTATATTTAATTTACGACAAAGGTTTTTTATGTACAATGAGTAATGATTGCACAAGACCTTTCCAAGTGCATGCATTGCAGCCGAAAATGGCTAGCACGTTTCGGGAGGTACCTTTCGCTAGCACGATACCGGTGTGAAGTGACTACTATGTTTTGTGCCGTGTGTGACTTTCTACTGACCCATTTAAAGAGGTAGGAGCCCCACCCCTTTACTATACAAAACAAAAAATGGGCAACACATGACAAGTGGGCTAGTTAAGTTCTGGAGTGGGGGCCACATTTTGGGAGACGGAGATAACCAAGACCATATTTTTATTTCTAGAACGTTCGATGAGCAGCGTAGCATTAACCTCATCCATCGGTCGCTGGAACATGGGATTAACTATATGGAGACTGGGCCTTGGTACGGACAGGGGTCTTCAGAGAAGACCATGGGCTTGGTAAGTATACAATTTTATTTTGCTCATTGATTCACAGACTATCTTGGTTCGTCTAATGATAAACGAAGATATGCATACTTGCATCTGTCGCGTACCTACTGGCAAACGAAGTGTAGCAAGCAAAGTGGTGGGCAGGAAGCGGGGAATGATGCCCGAAGATCGAGGCCAGTGACGTGCTATGGGACAGGCATATGTCCAACAATGGACCGCAGTAGGCTGATGATGGTAAGAGAGTCTAGGAGGTATATTACTAAACATATTGTCTGTACATATAGCTGATGTTTTATTTATTCAAGTTTGAGACAACTGGGAGGAATAGATTTATCAAGTAATATATACTCGTAGTATAGTATAATCTTCAAGAAAAGAGCTTATTCTTTCCTCAAAGGTCGGCAACGCATCTGTTAGACCTCTGGTGTTACGGATGTCTCTGGGCGTTGGTGTTCACTTTACATCAGGTGACCTAACTGCTCGTTTGCCTCCTATGCTATATAAAAAAAGTAATATGATTCAAACAAAGAAGTGAATCTAACTTGATGGGGTTGTCTAATTAGTATCATAATTCATGATGTATTGCAGGCGAATGGAGCCGGCGCGACCGGAGAGGTACCTCTCGCACATGAATAATAACATGCCACTCACACAAATGTCAAATTGTTTGTTAGGTTGTTGCTCGCCTTCCTCCTTTCCTCTCCATCGGCCACAGGACACACCGCACGAAACGCGAGAACACAGCTGTCACTTTACGCCGGTATTGTACTAGCGAGAGGTACCTCCCAGGCTGTGCCGGCCTTTTTTTGGTAACGCAGGGGAATGTCTTTACGCTCACTATCCAGGAGCCCGGGTGTCTCAACCGGGTACAGTGTCGGGCTCGGCAATTGGTTCCTCCCAAACCTGTCCGGCATAGCCTAGGGCATCACAGAGGCACGCAAGCCTCCCCACCACGACTAGGTGGCAGCACAAGGGGGGAGGATGCGCTGGCCTAACCCAGTGAAGCAAGGCACTATCTCTTGCAATTTGGTTACAAAAGTGGTGCTCAGGTGGCACTACACGGCTCTTAGTACATTTGAACGAATGGAAATGTGTTAGTATTTTTTAGTTACGTAAAATACGGCCAGTATTTTCGTCGAATTTTTTGGAATTGTGAACACGATATACCCTTCGTGAGTTTGTTGTTTTTGTAAGACGTATTCGGCTAATCTGGTTTCGGGTAATCGATACTGCATATTTGTGGTATTTTATATACTCCGCCTGTCTTATGGTCTAGTGGTAAGCATTTTCAACCACAGTCGTGAGATCCCGGGTTCCAATCCCGGGTATGACCAAAATTTGTAATTGGGATTTTTCAATGTCTAATAACTGTTCGGCGTCAGGAAGTCACGTTAAGCCGACGTTCCTGCACCTGATTTCTCTCCGGTCGTGTCGGACTGCCGATCCACCGGAATATAAGAAAGAGGGAATAGAGAGTGCACTTGTGTCTGCGCGCACACTTGTCAGTAGATATAGGTATGTACTATATTCTGCGTAGATGGCCACCGTGGTCGAAATCCGGTTAAGGAGATATTATTATATTTCTGGTACCAGTACACGAAGCTGAATCATTTGTCCGAAAACTGACAAAGGCTAAAATTATATTTTGTGACATGAAAGTATTGTTGTGACCTTCCAATTTGCATTGCAAATTCGAGGAAAAATGTCAAAAGCCAAACTTATCACACTAATATTATAAATGTGAAAGTTTCTTTGTTTGGATGTTTGGATGTTTGTCCGTCAATTACGCTGAAACTACGGAACGGATTTTGATATAAATAATTTGTCATACAGATAGGGTATTAGCTGACTTAGATTATAGGATACTTTTTATGCAATGGCATAAACTATGAATCGTAGGAAATTTTGTGTTTGTCTTTATGTCCGGGCTAAACTAAAAAAGTACTGCATGGATTTACTTCAAATTTTGCATGAATATTACTAGCAGGTCGGGTCTACATATTACCACGCTATCATCTACGGGGGAGCAGCTGTGAATGTTTCATTCGGAAGAATTGAGAACCTCCATTTTTAAAGTCCGAAATCCACGCAGGCGAAGCTGCGGGCGGAAGCTAGTATAAGAATATGAGTGATAATAATGGATCTTACATAGTAGAGTTCTAGTCAAAAGTTTCGTAGCTCGAAATTATCTATAACTAGCTGCGCCCCGCGTCCGCCCCGCACCACCATATTTCACCATCTTAGTGCTTGAAATTTTAAAAACCTTAACTCAGAAACCTTCTTGCGCTCACGCACTACAACTTTGCTTAAGATCATCACATGATCAAATTATTTACGATTCTAAAAAGGACATACAACATTCATTTTAATAAATGTAGAAAAGTCAGCAACATCATAAATATGTTTTACCTACTATCTTGAAGTCGCAAAACTGATCTTTCTTTACAAAAATATAATAACCGGTAGGTGTTGTTTATTGACGTACATACATTATCAATTATTGCGACACTTTATCAAGGATGTAAACATTTAACCATATCTTTTAGCTGTAATTTTTTACTGCGTATTATGTCATCAACCACTTCGTAATCTATTGAGTGACTAAACTATTATTTAACAAGTATAAATGAATGCATATTAAACACGGTATTTATCCATTCCCTCCCCCCAAATATGCTACCTTGCTGTGGTGGGGCATGTGCCTTTGTGATCCCCAAGGCTATACAGGACTACCCATAGCGGACAGACGTGGGGGAGATGCCAGACGCTGGTCAGCTCAACTGAGGGCTCATCCACCTATGCCTCTGAATGAGCAGACGCATTGGTAACTTTGAAATACTGGGGCCAGGGATCAGGATGGGAACCCATAATAATCATCATCATCATCAGCCTATTTTTGTCCACTGCTGGACATAGGCCTCCCCAAGTGCACGCCACTGAGCTCGATCTTCAGCTCTCCGTCTCCAGACCGTGCCTGCCACTTAACGTATGTCGTCACTCCATCTAGCTGCAGGGCGTCCTACACTACGCTTGCCAAGACGTGGTCTCCACTCTAGAACCCTTTTGCTCCATCGGTTGTCGGTTCTGCGGCAGATGTGGCCAGCCCACTGCCACTTCAGCTTACTAATTCTTTGGGCTATGTCGGTAACTTTAGTTCTTTGTCTGATTATATCATTCCGGATCCGATCCTTCAAAGATACTCCGAGCATAGCCCTCTCCATAGCTCGCTGAGCGACCTTTAATTGGTGGACCAGTCCCACTGTCAGTGTCCAAGTCTCAGCTCCGTATGTCATAATAGGTAGGACGCACTCATTGAAGACTTTTGTCTTCAAGCTTTGTGGTATTGGTGACGAAAAAACTTGGCGAAGTTTTCTGTATGCAGCCCAGCCCAGCTGTATTCTTCTTATAATAATAAACTGTTATTATGTGGCACTGTTCAGATAGTAAGCGCTATTGTGTTCTTATCTCTCTATTATGTTTGTTATTTTACACTAGGAATCCTCTCATAAGGCACTATGTATGAATTCTTTATAAGGATTATGTTTTATAACATGTTCTTGCCAACATATTATATATTTATAGCCACCTTGTGGTCTAAAGAGTCTTTAGATGTAGATCGTGAAGCCTCGGGTTCGAGTCCGAGGCCGAAAACCGTTATTGGAATTTTTCAATTTCTTATAACAGTCCGAAGTGGAGAAGTGGTACTTCGGGTGCGCCTGATTTCTCCGGTAAACCGACCGGAGAATCGTCCCAATAATAGAATAGAATAAGGGAATACTTTTGTTCTGCTATACATATAGTTTAATAAATAAATAAATAAATAAATAATAATAATAGTAGTTTTCATTGTGGAAAATAATAATTTGTGAGCACAAAATTTAAGGCGAAATGGGCTTCAAATTTGTCAATCCGTGCTCACGTATATTCAAAATTTGATGTTTGAAAACCTATAATAATAATTTTTTTTACGTGTGATTAATGTTAATAAAATACTGCATCCGGCTGTTGTGAAAGACGATTAAAAAAGTTTTCCTCGATGTAAAAAAAACATGAACTTTCACGAAAAAACACTATTTTTTAAAAAACACTATTTATGAATCAATATAATTCAATAACTATGAAAGACAAATTCAGAAATAAAATGTGTATCTATTCCAAATACACAATCAAAAACATTTCTGGGTTCACTTTTTTATTTAAGCGTATGGTTATTTTTATAAAGTAATATTAAACTGAAAATTGTCTCTATTTTCGAGCGCGCTCGCCGCGAAAATCACATAGGCAGATTTCATTTGAGACCCATGTCACCTTAAGGACAAAATCACTGGGTTCCAAAACACTGAAACAATAGTACAGAGACCGGGGAGTTCTCAAACCTGTGTCGTATCAGTTTTTGTGTCAACAAAAGTTTGTGGGCGATAAAAAATAAAACCGGCCAACTATCCATACCAAAGAACAAATGGAGGGCTTTGGCATGGAACTGTCTAGCATACCATTGTATAAGTTGAGAACTGTTTTTTGTGCAGGCGCATTTTACAAGCTTTTATTTGACCTCACCTGCCCCGATGTTAGCATGTAATAGAATCTTGAAGTTATATTGCATCCATTTCTGGGTTACTGATTAAAATCTTTATTTTTTATATACAGGGTGGTTGGTAGAGGGTCTGATAAACCAAGTGGGCATGACCGGGAACCCAATTGGAGAATACAAGTTGGCCAAAAAAAATCCCTGACCTTCTATTTTTTTTAAAGATTTTTTTTGTTTTTTTTTCTGTTTTCACCGAAATTGTACCTATGAGCCTCCATAACATTTTTAAAATCTGATTTAGACTGGATATTTTTATGTTAATCTATTCTCTGATACATATTTAAGCCACTCAAAGCAAAATTAGAGACAATCAGAGCTAACTAACTGATGTAGAGCTCATAAAGTGAAAAAATAAAAATTAGTTTTATATTAAAGTTCAACTTTGACAATGATTTGAAAAAAAAACCACTATTAAATCTGGAGGTACTATGCATTTAAAAACTTCTTTGTTTATCACTTATTACAACGATATACTAAATTGCAATAATACTTACCAGCTCGTTGAGTAGAGATAAGATTCAAACTATCAACCGTAACAATAAACAAATGTGTCATCTAGGTAAAGTAAGGCACCTAGCACGACGAGCAGGTATAAAACTATTGTTAGTAGTTCTTCTATCTCTGTCTCTCAAATATTGCAGAGGCAGCGAGCTAAGGCTAACCTACCCGTTATTTAAACAATAAACTGTGGAAGTATACAGTCGAACTTTGACTGCCATCACTGTTTGACGCGTGTACGATCAATCGTAATTCTTGTTTTTCGTTGTTTACTGTGTTTTTCCTTTGATTTGTTGAGTTGTTACTGTTGTTAACTGTTACCGTTGTTAATTGTTACCGTTGTTGACTGTTACCGTTGTTAAAGTTGACTGTTGTTGCTGTTGCTGTGTGGAATCTTTGTGTGCTGACATGACGGAGTTTAGCAACGAAGAATACGCCGACATGGTGTTTGTCTACGGCCGAGCTGATGGTAACTCACGTGCAGCACAAAGAATGTACAGAGAATCGTACCCCAACAGACGTGTGCCACATCACACCACATTTTCAAATACTTTCCGGAGACTGCGGGAAACCGGTACACTTTAGGGAACCACGACTGAACGCTAGACAACATGATGTTATTGTAGATGAAAATATTCTACAAGAGTTCGATGCGGATCCCACAACCAGCGTTAGAAAAGTGACCCGTAACTTGGGAGTTTCATCATGGAAAGTTTGGACAGCGATCAACGCAGACGGGAGGCATCCTTTTCACTACACTCCGGTGCAAAGTAAATTTAATTTATGACATTTACTCTAAACTGTATTATGGCACTTGAGATTGAGGTGATTATCATAGTCATAGGAGTGAAAGCTCTTATGACTTTTAAATGAGAGAGACAAAGACCTAGAGTTAGAACTCCTGATTGATCACTTCAAATACGAATCTTGCATAAACTGGACTACATTACAAGTGTTTGTATCTACCAACTAATTACTTCGTTGTACCTGTTTACTGGACAATGGGCTTAGCTCGAAATATCTTAGCTTAGTGGGCTCTTTATTTTTATTATTATGACACAACGCAAATTACTTATACGTAGGTAAACATTTAGTCTGTATTGTAATGCTGTTTCTATCACATGTTCTCTAAGGAGTTTGTTTTGTTTTTCAGGTTTAGTAGAAGGGGACCAAGAGCGGCGCTTGCAATTTTGCCGTTTTCTTCTACATTCGGACGTAGATAACAACCAATTTCTAAAGAACATACTTTGGACAGATGAGTCTAAATTCACGAGCATTTTCAACCAACACAATCTTCACAGGTGGGAATCTCAGAATCCTCATGCGACCAGAGAGACCTCACACCAACACAAGTTTTCTGTCAATGTATGGGCAGGTGTCATTGGGAGAGACCTGATTGGACCCCATTATCTCCCAGATACACTAAATGGGGATAATTACCTAGAGTTTTTAATGAATGACTTGCCGGAATTAATGAGCCACCTGCCTGATTTTGAAGAAGACCGGGCAATCATATTTCAGAATGAAGGCTGCCCGGCACACTACCGGAACTCAGTACGGGAATTTCTAAACAACTGTTTTCCTAATTCATGGATTGGGAGACGTGGCCCAATTGAATGGCCCGCACGTTCCCCAGACCTAACACCGCTCGATTTTTATGTCTGGGGACGTGCTAAAGAGTTGGTATACGAGGTGAAAATAAACACAAAAGAAGAATTGGTGACGAGAATTGAGGACGCTTTTTCAAAAATTAAAGCAGAAATGACGCTAAATACTACTACAAAAGAAATACGCCGCAGGTGCCGGGCGTGTATCAGTAACAGAGGAGCTGTGTTCGAACAAGATTTAAAATAAAAATAATTTTGTATTTATTTCTGTTGTTTAAATTTTCCTTGATACTTCGTTTATTCAACCACCTGCTAAGTATTATAACAATTTAGTATATCGTTGTAATAAGTGTTAAATAGAGAAGTTTTTAAATGCATAGTACCACCAGATTTACTAGTGGTTTTTTTTTCAAATCATTGTCAAAGTTGAACTTTAATATAAAACTAATTTTTATTTTTTCACTGTATGAGCTCTACATCAGTTAGTTAGCTCTGATTGTCTTTAATTTTGCTTTGAGTGGCTTAAATATGTATCAGAGAATAGCTTAACATAAAAATATCTAGTCTGAATCAGATTTTAAAAATGTTATGGAGGCTCATAGGTACAATTTCGGTGAAAACAGAAAAAAAAACAAAAAAAATAGAAGGTCAGGAATTTTTTTTGGCCAACTTGTATTCTCCAAATGGGTTCCCGGTCACGCCCACTTGGTTTGTCAGACCCTCTACCAACCACCCTGTATATTATAGGGGGCAAACGAGCAGGTAGTTAGTGACTACCGCTGCCCATATACATCCGCAAAACTAGGTGTCTGGCTGACGCCTTGCAGTGCTCTAAGAAAGAGGAATGCTCTTTTCTTCAATCTTGCATGCATGTCAAATGAGATGACAATGCAGAATTGCCATGCTCTGCTGATCTGATGGTAGAGACGGAAGGTAGCCATGGTGACGTAATCACATCTCGCAAGTTATTTGACCCATTTCTCGATCATTGATTAAGCTAAAAAATTGCATGCAATTCGGAAGTCGGATGAAAAAATGCAAAATTATTATAACATTGAAGTTATCTGATGATGGAGACAGAAGGTTCCATTGCGAACGCAATCAAATCTTGCAAGCTAAATCTTGGGTAAGGAAACCTTTTGGGTAGGGAAACGAAAAAAGGATTAAGGCTTAAATTAAAGATTATATCACATTATTTTTCATAAGTAACAACAGTGTCTATATCCATTCAGCCATTAATCCAATTTTATCAGAACAAAGGGATATCACAGGTGCACGGTTTTGTTGTTCGTGTTATATCGTTTCATTCCACTAAAGGAATTGCCTTTTGCGCTTCGAATACGTGGCAACACAATATGAATTAAAACATTTGAACCTAATTAAAATTGTCCACATTCGCTATTACTGTTGCGTTGTCTGTTTGTGTTTAGATTCAGTAGGTATGAGGTATATTAGTATATATATATTTTTCATCTTTATTTTTTTATTTTTTATCTTTTATCTTTATATTTCATCTTTATACTTCGCTTAGGCTTCGTTTCACTCCAATGAAGAAGTCAACTGCCACTTTGACACGGTGATAATCTACAAAACTTGAATATTCTCTTAGGCCATTGAAGTGTTGTCTCAAGTAGCGTCTGTCCACATCAAGTCCTTCCAAACCGTACAAAATTGGTTTGTGTGTCACCAGCTGTTCTTCGTAACATAGATCTCCATAGAGTTCAAATTACTTTTAGTATTTGGGCTAATAGGGAATATGCGTATGATTCAAATAATGATAATTTTTTTTATATGTAAAGTCTTTTCCAGTAGATGTGCGTACGTATTAATATTTTTTTGTATAATTCTGTTTTCAATCAGAAAATAATTATTGAAAAGTGCAAAAATTATGCGGGAAGATTGAATTAGGTGAAACGCACGCCATTGGTCGGAACGAATTGTGACGTCAAAGTTCTTAAATAACATCATTGTTCACGAGCAGTGGAGCATTGCCATTGGTGGTTGTTAAGATGCGTGACGTCATGCCAGCGCGGCAAAGTGGCGATCGTTTAAAAAGCTGTTATCGGCCTACTAATTTGAAACATTTTTTTTTTAACTTAATATTGTTTTTTCAGCGCTGATATTTTTTTTACATTAATGTAATTATGTAAATTATCATTTAAAAATATAAAAAAAATACATGCATATTCCCTATTATATTATATTGCTTCGGTTGAAATAAATTTCCGATGATAGTGGGCAGCGAACTAGCCAACAACACTAGATTGAACCTAGAGTAAGTGAATGCCAAGGAATATTCTCACGGATCATCTAGACCATAAGCTTTCTCCTAATCCTAGTAGACGAAATAGATACAATTACTACTAGTAGCCTTAGGTCTGCATCGACGGAGGCGACGAAGAAATTGCCTTTGTCCTATCTTCTTCAAGGCCAAGGGAGTAGGCACTATTCCACAAGCAAGAAGTTGTGGCAACGAAAAGAGTTATAAAATTACTTTTTGTGGGGGTCCAGTCATGATAGCTCATAGAGCTCTTCCAGCTCATGACCCGTGTCGGCCACTTTTTAGCTGCCGCTGCTAACCTATTAGTCGCAATAGTCCGGTTTGCCTTCTCCCATTAGTCTGGGAAAGAAGGGGGGTCTGTCCCTCTATCGACCACAAATACAGAGGCTAGAGCTCCCCAGCGAGTTCGCTTCTCATATCGATGAAGCTGCACTGACCTTCTGTCTCAGCATAGTTTCTATCTAAAAAAAAAAAAAAACTTTTTGTGGAAGCAAGAGGCAAGAGTTAGTGTAAATAATAAAATATCACTTGTTATTTGCAGGCTCTGCGCGATGTGCCCAGAAGCTCATTCTACATTGGTAGCAAAGTTGGTAGATATGAAAAGGAGACAGTGAAGATGTTCGACTTCTCCGCCGAGAAGACTGAAGCAGCTGTGGACGAGACTCTCCAGCGTCTCGGGTTGGATTACGTGGATATAATTCAGGTACGTTCATCTCTCTAACGTTATCTATGTTCGTAATCTGTGTTCTAAAACGACGAAGTGTTGTCGTTCACTCGCCTTCTGAGAATACGGTATCCGTACGGCGGTGCGAGTGCGAGTGCGAGCAGATCTGTCACACTGTTTATTGTAAAAGGCCTGTCTCCAGCAGTGTTTGGATTGAAAACTGAATGATCGTATTCGTCTCTTATTGCGTTGAAAGCAAATTGGAAACAAAAAAACGCTAGCAAAGACGGCAAATTCCAGCGCGATCTTCCACTCACAACTTGCTGCGCGACCAACAAAGCAGCCGCAAAGCGTCCATGATCCAAGGGTTTTGGAGCGATAAGTTGGGACCTGGTTGGAATGTCTCGCTGCTCCCGCACCTCCCTGATGTTAGGCGACATAGGGGAGGTGGGGGGCATTCCCCCTTTCCAAGCAGATCCCAAGTTATCGCGCACGAGCTATGTATCATGAGCACTTCGCAAAGCCACGAATTGTTCGCAGCTGCGCGTGCTTCGTGCATGTTGACACCATCACATAAGGCTGACAAAGGAGGCTGAACTTAGTGGTCCCAAATGTAAGAAGTTAAGATGTAGTCTAAAAAATTGGTCCTATTTTTTTATATAAAAATAGGAAAGAATCAGGACATTTAGCAATGTGGAGACGGAGAAATATAAAAAATATATATTTCATGACAAAATCGATTAATTGTTGAATATAATCGGTTAAATATTTAAAGAAAAATAAAACCTATGCGCTACATGTAAATGTTTGAAGAATACATAAGCATCATAATATAATATAATTTCATAACAAAACATCAATAAACCAAACTATAACTAAAAATATAATTATTTATTTCTAGTCGATTTAAATCATCGTAATGAATTGTATAAGCTGCGAGAATTTTATGTTAAGCTGGCACTTGATACTTCGATACTTTTGACAGTTGTTTTTTGCTCACTCGTTTCGTATTTCCCGATGCGTTCTGTGTGCGTATGTGATTATTTTAGATTCCCGACATTAGTGCATTGTTTTTACGGACTCCGACCCTGCTTACCTCGTACGACCCTGGCTTTCATTGAACACCGAAGATCGCTCGCACGTTTGACTTGAATTTATTATTTTGGACTTTATCTCTGGCTTGTGGATTGGATATTGTTAAAATTATGGATCGCTGTGTTAACTGTGGAATAGCAACTAATACTTGCAATACACTAGGCAGTCGAGCCTTATTATATGGTACCTAAGCTGGGCTAGGTACCAAGATAATATTGTCCCCCCTGCACAATTTCTGGATGACATTTTAATTATAATTGAAGAACAATACAAAATATGTTTTAACATGTTGTTTTATTACTCAGACATTCTTTCCCTCTGTAGCAGTTTATAATATTTATAGTAGTATTACTTTGCTCTGTGATTTATAGTATAGGAGAAATGTAGAGTACCTATTACAAGCATGGCACTACCTCTTAGTCTCCTAGTCCTCCGAGGTATATAGAAACGATCTAAGCCAATTAGTGCTTACAAAAATTATCTAAAATCGATATTATTTTGTTAATATCTTACTGTCTTACTGTACAATAAACATTGTTCCATTCCTTGAGTCCTATTAAGAGATAATTTTGAAAATACTGTCTGCATTTTCAAAATTATATCAAATAAGACTATTTTTTTTTATAAATAGGAGTATTACTTCAAAAACAACAGTCAGAAATTAGTCTTATTTTTAAGACGGTGGCGGTGCGAGCTAGATATTGTATGTCTTATTTATCAGACCATAGAGGTTAAAAGGTTAAATATAGTAAACATTGGTGTATAAAAAGACCTTTTGAACTTCAGGTATCGTATTCTGACAGTTCAAGGTTGCAACATAATCTCACTTTTACTAAACCTCCATTATCTCAGCTCTTAGATTGTCAAAAACCTATAGAAGTTTTTGCAAAGGACTAGTAACTTGAAACCTTTTAATTAATACCCTTTTTATTTTATTACATTTGAGCCCAGAAATGTATGGCATCGTTTCAGTCTCCTTTTACCATGAGCACATTACGGTACATGTTAATATTATTTATACATTAACCAAACCGCAACTTAACTAGTTGCGCGCGATAGAATTGCAAATGCAAAAACTTTCACTATGGGTGTTAACGTGACTGGTATGTCTGGCTCTTGAGTCCCTTTCTAACAGGACAAGTGTTACTCTCAGCTTTCTATATAAAGTGACAAGCAGTGCAGTAGCGTGCTCTGGCGGAGCCCCGGGGGGCCCCCAAATAAATTTTTTGGGAGGTTTTTGTTAATTTTCGCTTACGCACGATGAATGCCACCATGCTATAATTGATACGGCAGATATGGCGGTAGCTACGCCCCTACTCTCAAATCAGCAGAACGACTGAGCAAAACCCGCGGTGCAAATTCTTCTTCTCCTCTTCTATTTTCTTTGGTGCGTACTATTTGTGAGACAAAGCGTTAGTTCAGGTGAAGATACTCTGTTTGACATAACAGCAGCAGGTAGGGACATAGCGAGGAAAAAATATCGATACTTCAATATCATACAGATATTAATAAATATATCAATATCAGCTTGTGAAATAACATATATATAAAATAATAATTTACATAACATTGCGTTTTTAACATAATAATATCATAATATCTAATAATAGTTATATGTATTTTGGTCCAGTAAAACTTAAAAAAGAGAATCTAATTCTATTCGATGAAATGTAAATTTCGATTCAAAATTCCATTACCAGTTGCAGACATGTCCTCGTTTTCAGTTCCGTTACAGGTTTTCTATTTTCAATTCACTGTAACATTAATTGATATTGAGTGAGTGACAGGACAAGTTGTGTAGGACCCATTCGTAAAAAAGGATATTTTTCGAGTCTAAAACCAATTTTCCACTTGAATATTAAACCCATAACATTCATTGATATAATACAGTGTCTGAAATTCATTGAGCAAGATTTCTAATTTCAAATATAATAGATTGCATAAGTAAGCGCTGCATAATATTTTTATCTTGATATATTATACGAGTATGTTGCTTACATGTTACAACCCTATTTTGAGACACAGCTAAAATATCTTATTATTAACCTACTACCTACTTATATTTTCTCGTGTCACAATGTTAGTTACCATACTCCTCCGGCTCATGAAATTATGTATACATATCGAGTAGGTCTGAGGATCGACCAACATCTATTTCTCACTAGATATTTCCACGGGATCGAAAATTACGCGGGTAAAACCGCGGAACTCAGCTACTAATAAGATGAGCTCATTTACGTATTGTATTCACTTGCGACAATTTCCTACTTTACTCGGTGTATGCTGACACACATAATCACTGGGACAATAATCAGCTCACGCTATAGTTAATTCAGCGCAGCTGAGGGAATGCCTTCTAGAGACACTTTGCTGATCAAACTGCAGAAGCACTGCTCTTTAAAGATTTGTCCTTAAATTTTTAAATTAAGATGATGATCTTTTTTATTTATTTATTTATTTAAATTTACATAAAACGGTTACACTAACTTGCTTAAAAAAAGAACATAATTATTATTTAACATTTAACTTATGAACTAAATAGGTACCGTAGACACTCTTGCATATCTCTCCTCACAGAATAGCAGACATTCGCGCATTACATCATTCCATTTATCTGCGAAGAAGTCGGACTCAGGGTGATCCAGTAGGAGAGCGTTAAGGCGAAATGGGCTCCAAATTTGTCAATCCGGGCTCACGTATATTCAAAACGTAAAAATTAACTAGGCGGATCGCAATTGGGACCCATAGCCCCTTAAGCTCTTCTAGAATGCGCAGGGGACTGGGCTCTGCTTACCGGCCGGCACGTTGGTTGTGCGAAGAGTTTGTGGTGACGAATCCGACGGTAATTTAGTAATTTCCTGGCACATAAAATCGACAATACAGATTATGGTGCTCGAAACAATCTTTATGTCCACGAAAGGCTGCAGTGCACGCTACTTTAAGCTGGTCATAGCTCATTATGAACTTATTACTATTTATACATTACCTATCGTTACTATATTCTAGCAAATGAAGATTTCAATTCATTTCCTTTCTTCATACATAAAAATGTTGTGCCAGGACGTTTGCCAAGATTAATCTCCAAGACTACTGGACCGATTTAAAATAACACTTCCAAGTCAGTTTTGTCAAACTTAAAATATAGGCTTTAATTTATTTCGATTTTATTGACCACAGCAGAGCGTGGCCTAATTACCTAGTATACACTAACATAAATGCGAAAGCTTGGATGTTTGTTACTCAATCACGCCTAACTGTAATGCATTTTGATTACACTAGACTTTGATGTAGCTTTTGTATCAGAATAACACATAATCAGTAATAAGTTATATGAAATATTTTTATATAAAATATGTACTGTTTATGTACTGTTATTTTAGCGTAAGTGAATTAATAAATTAATTTCAGAAATTGAGGTTTTGAGAGCAATATGAATAATACACTCATGTAAAAAAGATAAAATATAATTTTGTATCATGGCAGCAATAAGCAAATTACATTTACATTTGGAACTGATTATTATAAATACATAGTAATAATATGTCAAGGTAGTTAATATAATTTTATATAGGTACCTATTTGTTTCTTAATTATGACATTGGTAAATAACTAACCAACTGAATTTGGACAAATAGTCCAAATTCAGTTTAATTAAAATTAATTGGCATTTCGAATTTATACACAAAATATTCTTATTTTTTATTCCTAAGAATTTTTATTAATAAGAATTTTAACAACCAATGTTTTCCTACATTTTTGTATATCAAATATAAAGATTTTTAATTTATTCGAATTAATTTTTAATGTCTTTGAATCCGTACCGTTCAGTTCCGTTGCATTCAAATAAAATTCTAAAAAAATATAACAAATTATTAGTAACTGCATTAGTTATTTTGACTTCGACAATTCTCTAATTTGATAATTTAAATAATGGTCTTATACCCCCTTATTAATAAACACATAATTACAGATCTGGGGGCACGGCAGTGCCACCGCAAGTCGAGCATAAAAGCGGCAAGGCTGTACCATCCTTTTCTAGTCGGTATATTTATTTAAAACGTAAAATATTTTTAAAATTTATATAATAATAACTTACGCAATATCTTAAGACAGAAGTTCCCCATAAGTAGGAACTAAATAAATTAACCGACTTGGTATAATATGGATCTCACAACTTTTTACGAGAGAAAAACTTGAAAGACTTGGTTTTACACAGGATATTTTTGATGGCATTATCTTTACTCCAAGTACTAAACTAGCATCTATCAAATTCCATAGTTTTATTTAATTATGAATTCGACAGATTCTAGTTTACTTGGAGTAAAATTTATCTTAGAAGTTTATTAACAAGGCCCAATTGCATTAAAAATCTACGAGCGTCGTTAAGGCTCCAAAAGCCTGTCTTATCAAAATCTGCGTATTTTTGATTTATTAAATAAATAATATACACATAATACATTTATATAATATTATATTACCTATTCATTGTGAATTTCAGAGGATATGTATTAAATTCTTAAAAATGTATGTGTTTCTTAAAATATTATGTGTAGGTATGTTATTTATTTAATAAATCAGAAATATATAGAATAGTTTGTACGCATAATTTAATATGACGTCACATAGCCAATAACCAGCGGACAGTTGAGGCGCTTCAAACAATACCATATTTGTTTAATTACGATGAGTATTTTAAAAGCTACAGGGGGATGAACATAGATACATACCTAGCGGTCAAAATCATAACCCTCCTGTTTGATTCAAAGTCGGATAAATTTGATATTCGAATGAATTTGATTGGCTGAGTGCCGTTCGACGCGCTGACGTCATGCACTATAGAGGACTTAGTGAAGACTCAATCCGGAAATTCTGAACAACTTACGTGCCGGGATTAAGCTGGTACCGCTGTTATGGTATTGGAAATGGCCAGGATTTATTCGTGTGAGTGCTAATTCGCTTCGAGGTTCGTTCTATAGCTGTAGATAATGTTCTACTAAAGTCTAAGTCTGGCAAAGGGTTTGCGGTGCGGAATCTTGAATATAGTGTCTAGTATATATATACAATGTGTTAATTTTACACTGGATCAAAAAAATGTACGGATACTAGATAACAAATTATCGATAAAAAGTAGAAAGATTTGTCATCTATTTCGAAAAGAGAGGCATCATATTTTTTTTTTTATTAAAATTCACATCTTTCGGTTATATTTTTTTTTCTCTTAAAGTAAACGGTGTATCTTTTTCAAAATAGTCTAATTTGAAAGCTAAAAGATTTAACTTGCTAAAAAAAATAAACGGCACCTGCGGTTTCAAGCACAAAATTAGTTAAAAAAAAACAAGAAGATATTTTTTTGTCAAAAAAATACATTTAATTTAAATTTTTGACCCATAACTTCAAAACTAGCACATTGAAGTTACTTTTTTAGTATGGTTTATTAAACTACACTATTTACTCTACAAGTTTTTTAAAACAATATGGGGTCTATCTCTTTTAGTTTATAAAATAATTATCATCAAAGAAAGCCATTAGTTTGTTTATTTGCGCTTTTGTGTGAATGTGAAGATTTTCAAGAAAGTTGGCATGGTGGGAATATATAGAAAGAGATACCACAAATAAGTTGCGTGCGGGAAGAATATGCGCTTAAAGCGCACAATAGTGAACTTATGCGCCCCGCGGTTTTACCCGCGTAAATTTCAACCCCTTGAAAATAGAAAATCATCCCATAACATCCCTTAGGAACATTTTTTCGGGATAAAAACTATCCTATGTGTTAATCCAAGTTACTCCCTATGCGTGTGCCAAATTTCATGACTATCGGTACAGCAGTTTTTGCGTGAAGGAGTAACAAACAAACAAACATACAAACTTTCGCATTTATAATATTAGTAGGATTACAGATAAATAAAAGTCCACGAGTTTTTATTTATAAGAAAAAAACCCATGAATTGTATTGTGACGTAGGTTCATGATGCCACCTTCGCCCCGGACACGTCCGTGGTGCTCACGGAGACGCTGCCCGCGCTGCAGAGGGCGGTGGATGCCGGCAAGGCGCGCTACATCGGGCTCGCCGACTACGACGTTGAGCTCATGCAGACAATAGTCGAGGAGTCGGACGTCAAGATATCCACCGTACTTTCGTACGCCAAGTCGACGTTGTTCGACAATCGCCTGCAAAATTACACCAAATTTTTCAAGGTACCGTTTTTTGGTCTATTTGTATGTACAAATAAACGTTTATTTTGCAATTGTTCGTGGGTACAGATAATAAAACAAATAACAATCGATCAGTGGCGTAACTATACGGCTCAAGGCCCGTGGCAAAAATGGAGCCCATCCGATGAATTTTGAACACGAAGAAGTTTTTTTTTAGTTGGGATTCTCCTCTGACCGAGGCTTCCTTCTGGCAGCGTGGCAGTTTGCAGACTTGCCTTGTAGTTATGCCACTGCAATCAATGTTAAGTTAAATTAGCTATTGCAAAATTGTTGCCAAGCTCGGCTTTTGCTGACCGTATGTCAGCACCGATCTTCCGCTTGAGCTTATTTGTAACAAGTGGCGTTACGACCGAGAACAATATGCTACTAAATACAGATCGTTGTTACTTGATAGTTATGTTGTTACTTCTATCGGCGTTCTCTATGACTGCCGGTTGTTTTTGTTTATTGTTTAGCACAGGAAATAGAAATAGAAATAGAAATAGAAAAATCTTTATTTATTACATACACATATTACACTGTTATACGTAAAGTAAGCCATTTATAAAGAAAGAGAAAAAAATAATAAAAATACGATAATTGTGATAACTTAGCCTACAACTTAATTCTAAGACATACCACACTGAATAAGACTAATAAACTAAATAAAAGATAACATAAGAATTAATTTTTTCATTAATTCATAACATGTAAGGGACAATGCATAACAGTGTAATACACCAAGTGCCCAAAAAGGATACCACTCAGTTGGATGACTGTAGGATGTACCACAGTCCTGGTATTACGTGGCCCCTAAAATATGATTGGTTGTAGTAACAGCCAAACAGCCTATATAATATGACGTACAAAACGACGTCACGATAACGCGAGCCAGTATTGCGTCAGCCAGAGAGAACGTAAACATCCTCTCTGGCGTCAGCCATGACGCGGACAAGACTTCAAGCTACATAATGTTATTTAGCAGAATTTAAATATTATTCTCAAATATTAGAGTGTCGAAATCTGTATACTCATTCCTGGGTTATGATAACTATTATTATTATTAGTTTATCTAATGGATTACGAGACAGACGAAATTTATAAAGGAGGGATTGTGTAGGGCCAAACGAACAGTCGGATCCATTTTCATGACTACCGATGCCCATAGACCGCATAGAGGCTATACAGATGCGTTGCCCTCCTTTCTCCTCCCACCTCCACGGGCCACCGGCTACTTATACACCGCACGAAACATGACAGCACAGTTGTCACTTTACGGCGGTTTGGTGTAAGCGAGAGGTGCCTCCGCGGTCGACCCATGAAGGTGGGAGGAGGATATGCGGATCTCTATGAGCGTCGATGGACATGACAATGGCTCCGACTGCTCGTTTGCCCCCTTGTACTGTTAAAAAAAAAAATATTAAAAAAAAAAACTTGTTGCTGTAGGACCGTGGCATCGGAGTGATCAACGCGGCAGCTACGGGAATGGGGCTGCTGTCCAGCAGGGGCCCCCAGGGCTGGCACCCCGCCAGTGACGACATCAAGGCCATCTGCCGCAGGGCCTCCGACTACTGCAGGGTAAGCAGACCAAAGAGGTCACTTGAAGTTTTTGTCTTGTCGTCAATGCGACGAGAGCCCAGCTGAGTGAGAGTAGGTTTGGGACTGAAGGGGAGAACGACCCCGCACTCTGCCGCAGATGGGATAGATGCATACCTATATGAATTTTTTTGTAAGTCAAAGTAGTGCCACGCATTGCAGCTGAATTAGGCCTCACGGCCGGGGAGATGTCGCTAACAAGACACCATAACCTAAACAAAACAGGCAGTCGATTTATATCGATATTTTAGAAGTTTTTAAACCGATTTTATGGTGATTTTTTTTGGGCTAATCAACAAGCTCGACGCTTCAGTTGCTTTAAAGCAGTAGTCCTAACCTTTTCAATATTGTTACCCCTGTAATCTATGAGTAAAACTGATTTTAGCCCGCTTTAAAAATGTTATCAAAACATGAATGCTCTGTACTTTGTATTATTTTAAGCTCCCATAATTAGGCTATATACCCCCGTGAAATAGCTGAATTACCCCCTGTGGGAGTAATTACCCCAGGTTATGAACCCAGGCTTTAAAGTAACCATGGTCCAACGTCTCAGACGGGAAGGCATCTCAACCCTAACGAACGAAATCCGCACATGTAGTTTCAACTAATTTATTTTCACTTTCAATATGCCTATGAAGAATATGGTATATACTTATTACACTACGTTAGCCTAGCCCCGTGCTAAGTACCTACCCTAACGACTTGTGTTGAGACCACGGAAATATATTCTCATAAATTTAAGAAACTTTATATATTTAAGATTTGTATAATAGAAATATATATAATACATAGATAAACATCCACGACCCAGGCGGGATTCGAACCCGAGGCTGGCGCAGCGTGCTTCGAGCCCTGTACTACTGCGCCAGCCTGGTCGTCGTTATATAATATACTAGCTGCCCGACAGATATGAATCTAAACCATTCTCAAATCCCCTTCAACACATAAAAAAATTCGTCAAATCGGTCCAGTGGCTTAGGAGGAGTTCAGTTACATTCACACGCACATAAGAAATATACATATAAAGATATACAATATTTTGTCAGACCCAAGGCGTGGAGTTGGCCCGTATCGCCACATGGTTTTCTCTGAACCAGCCCGACATTGACACCAACGTGTGTGGCTTCTACGATACGGAGCAGATGCTGGACACGCTCACCGTCATGGACCGGGGCCTTGACGAGACAGAGCGACGCGTACTGAGCGAGGTACAGTCAAGGTGAGTTGAGATTTGGAGTCAGAGGTGGGATCATAAAAAGTAACTTAGCCAGCGATTTCGTACGCTACATAATAGGTTATCTATTACATGTTATAAAGAAATTAAAAATGTTAAAAAAGTGTGTTTTGGACCACACAACTGAAGTAAAACTTAATTATTGATTTAGTACACAAATTTATTATCCTAGTTAGAATAGGACATAACATGTCATATGATATTTATTTTGTTAATACAAAAAGTTTCACTTAGATCGAGTTTAAATTTGAATGACAACTTCCATTGTGTGATTTTTGTAACGATCTCACCAGCTTATTCGCGAGTTATGCGTGCGTATAGAAGTTTTACCTCAAAAGTGTTAACTTTAAAGTTGATCCGATCAAGAAAATTCTTTCACTAACTTAGTTTGACTATTCAGTGTCATAGGCATATTATTTATTATTAGCTGTACTCTGTTTCACCCGAGTGAAATATATGCCAAGGTCTTTTATTCGAGAGTCAACGTCAAATTTGACAAGCCGTATAACACGTAACAAGTCTAGGTTCATTGCCAGAAAATCGTAAACAATTAAAGGCAGCCGCGCTAAAATCGGTCAGCCTGATCAAAAACAGGGGAATATGGTCTTGTTTCTATAAACTTCCACAAACAAATATCTACAACGTAATTTTAGCAAGATGGTTCAAACCTTACCGCCACTCCCAAAAAAACACAAAATTCCTGTGAAAATTCCTTAGTTCCATAGATGAATCCTAACCTGGTGTCAGCCCCTCCCGCAAACACCTATCCCCAAAACCGCGCGTCCTAAACCAAAATCCTGGATTGGCCACAGAAGTGGCAGTATGGCTATGTGGTGGTATCCATAATAAATAGCAACAGTTGGATCAGATTAACAAGAGCCAATGATCCAAGAGGCGACAAAATATGTTTGTATATTACATAGGGCACGACCGATCTATCGCGCCCGCTCGTCGCCGGGCCCCAGTCACGTCTAAGCCGGCGACGAGCACAGAAGGTGGCTGTATTGACGTCGTTTAGGTATACTGCCGATATACAGTCTAATTTATTGTATTCCTTTTGACTTTTATGTTATATGATATACGTAACAGTTCTTACGTTTCACTCGTAATGTATCCTAGTGACAAAAAAAAAATCATTATGTGAAACATTTCTATTTCAAAAATTTGTTTCAAAAAAGTTCTTAGTTATAATAATAAATTAATTATGTAAATTTGATGAAAACATTCGTATGTCAAATCTATGAGATGTCTATTTATTTCCAGACCTGAAAAATGGTAATTCCGACTTCCGCTTCCACCTTTTTTTTGGTAACGCATGCTATGTTTACGTATCCTACCCAGGAGCCCGGGTGGCTCAACCGGGTACAGTGTCGGGTAAGGCAACTGGGTTGCTCCTACCGACTAAACCTCTGTGGTTGCCTTCAATCGCTATAATTGGAGAGACCCGCGTCCCTCTAGCGACAGGCTGGCTTCGGCGAAGAGCCCAGACTACTCCTTCTTGGGGACTGTCCGACTGCCTTTGAACAGTCCCTTCTAGGAAACGGAACCATGCAATGGGGGTCAGGTTCCCATTCTAACCCCTGGCTCCAGTATTCAAATTGAACACGCCACTACTGTTCAAATTGACACGCCACTGGTTCCAATCTACACCGCCCTCTGCTGATTGAGAAGGACGGGTGGAGGACCCTCTAGCTGAGCTCCTCTTAGTCTGGCCTCTCCCCATGCCTGTCCGGTATGGGTAGCCCTGTCCGACATAGCCGTAGGGATCAAAGTGGTGCGCAAGCTCCCCCCCCCCTCACCTCGCCAAGGTGGCAGCATTTTTGGGAGGGAATTCGGTTTCAACCGGTTCCAATTGATTCAATATTTCAAAATAATTAATTTATTAACATGTACCACAATTCAGAAATAATATACCAAGGGAAAATTTTGTCAGTTAAGAACTGTTACGTAAGCCATCAGACAGCAAAAACGGTGCAGTGGGTGTTCTATACGTAGTCGGCACGAATCCTGATTGCTGATTGATGATGATACTTAGTGGCAAATAGAGTTGCCAGGCGCAAAAATCAAAAAGCCTCACACGGGCTCAAATTTAACCAGAAATTTTGCTGGGTTTTTAATGAATAAAGATGGAAGTTTTGTCTTATCCATTTATTATTTATGATTAGTAAACATTTTGGTAAACTCGACAAAAGCCGCACAGGCCGGACTTGTAAATTTAGTCAGACACAATTGTAAACAATGTCTGTGGGCGTTGGTAATCACTTTACAACAGGTGACCCAACAGCTCGTTTGCCTCCTATGCTATAAAAAAAAAACAGCCAGACATGTCTGACACCCGGCAACCCTAGTCGCAATGTGACTTTCGCATAAGCAGAGCATTTGCAGAGAACTTCTTGAGAAGATACCTACTACTTATTTGCCCAATGTGCTATAAAAACATACCAGGCATATTGATTTACCAGTTTCTACATTCGTGCCGGCTACTGTAACTCACCTATTGCCTTATTTTCTTGTCTACGAATGACTCAGTAGGGCATGACGATATTCCATTTATCTCGCTTTGCTACAATATAATTAGTGGTCGCAGTAATTACGTTGAGAACTAAACTTTTTGAAGAAAGAAGAAAAAAAGAAATTATGTTAAACGAATCGTTTTCTCAATCGTAGTACCTTCAACTACTACTAGATCGCTAGATGGCGCTTTTCCTCGACTGCGAGTGTTGAATGAATGGGCGGTATGTTTGCAAAATACATTGCTCATAAGTACTTCGATGTTCACGAGTCATCGGCCAGTGTTCTGCATGCATCTCTATTGCGAGAGATTTCGATTGTTTCTATCGTTGTTTTCAATTATTTCATCAGCATATAACCGAGTACCTATTATACGAGTAGTTTTGAGTAGTTTTTAATAGTAGTAGATATGGGCGCCGGTATATTTAGATATTATTTTATAATTTTCGCATTATTCAAAGTATTATGAGAATTTTCTGCCTTCAAATGTTTGCTGCTTGAATAATCTCATTTATGCGTTTTGCAAATATTTTTTACTGAACGGTAAATATTTACACGTATTATTTACAGACGCATAAACCTACATTTTTTTAGTTTTTACGTTTGCAAGTGCTTCAACTACCGGCCCCAGTGTGTATTATTAATATTTTTTAAGCAATCCTTGGATACTTAGGTACGTATTAGACTAAGTGCTGTGATTTTTCTTAGGATGTGCCTCACGGTTAGGATGTGAAGCCCGAGACTGCCTTCATTTTGATTTAGTCGTTCTTTTGTAATGGTTAGATAAGACAACTTAGTAATCACTGCAATCTAATAATTAACAGGAACATACTAGAATGAAAAGTATCCCATGCTACGTAATGGTCGATCCAAGTACATATTGGAGGTCAAGTATTACATTTCATAATCCATGATCTAGTATAGGTAGATGTTAAATTTCTCCAACCTTGTGCCGTTAGTGCGCGGTTTAAGTAACTTTTAGTCATTTACTTTCTCATTGTAATGTATTTACCAATGAATTTTGCCTGGCTCAATCTCACTTGGCAAATTGTACATTAAAAAGGTATCTACGCATTAGATAACGCTTTTTATGTCAAGAGGTGGTTAGTTAATAAAACTGTACCACTTCCTAACTCAAATAAACAAAATATTATGCCTTATATAAAAAAAAAAATGATTGTAGTATATTTTATATTCTACGATTAAAGATACAAGAAAGAGACATAATTTAAATTAGGTACAATTACTACGGAGTAGGTTTATAACATTATTGACTCTAATAAAAATTATATCCGAATTTCATTTTAAGATATTATTGAGAACTCTACAGTCTTATACAATGTAAATTTATTTTCAATATGGCGACTGCAGACCTAATACAGCCAATACATTTTGTAAACTTAGATTTTAGCTTGGGATTTTAGCTTACTTAACTTTGACAGAAAAATAAACTTCCGTCCTCCAAAATTGATGCAGAGATCCAATTTAGTCTATCTAAACAATTGTACACTCATATTATACAATCCTATGTGATTGTAGAATAATACCATATACACTAATGTTTTTTAAAATTACAGATTCCTTCACAAAAATATATCACTACACTGGGACGACGTCGAAAAGAAAGCATACCTTGCCGAGATGGAGAAAATACAAGCCACCAAAAATAATACTTAGATAATCTTGGATCTTCTTCGTAGTATTTAAAATATAGTCCTATTAAATGTTAAACCAAATACCACTTCTGCCCCCCGTCTGTACTGATGTAGCTTTACAAATACTACGAATTTCTTAACCTCTAAGTAAGCTATTCCTGAAAATACTACCACTACTTTTCTAAAAATATTTTATTTTACTAAGCTATATTTGTGCCAAAAATATTCCTTATATCTCTAGTGACAATATTTTTGAAATAACTTTTTTTTTGGACATTCGCCCGAATCCGTACTGAGCTAGACCTCGGCCTACATTACAAAGCGAAAGTCTGTGATATTGATAACTATAAGTTTATCGTTGAGACTTTATATTTATTAGTGTATAAAGGAAAACTAAACTATTTTCTTACCTGTTTTTGGTGACTAAGGGTTCCATACGAAATGTGAACCCTAGTCTCATATTTTTAAGGTAAATTTTGGCACTCAAAATTAAAAAATCGGTAATGTAGGTGTATTTGGCAATTAGAAAGAAAGTTATGAAAATAGTTTAGTTAAACAATTTAAAAAATTCTGGGTGCCATCTTATACTAACTTCTTACTTATTAGACATCTTCTTCCGCCTATACCCATATTCCTGTAGTACTATTATATGTAATACTTAGTCGTTCTACCTTTGCAGTAGTAATACCTATTATACGTATATTCATGTGTAGCGGTATAAAGACTAGTCAATAGATATAATCACTTATTCAATTGTAATAGTATTAAGATTCCCATTTCAATAGTTGTATTTCACTCGAGTCTAATAAAATTAAAGTAGAATGTGTGTTTTATTTTACTGTCTGTAAATTGCAGCGCCATCTATTAGCAAGGAAATAATATTCCTCTTTAAAATTGGTGGTTAAACGAGGAAACGAAAGTAATTGGTGACTAGCGCTAGCGACGCCCATCCACATACGCACTGAAAATCTATGCGTTCACATGCATAGATTCCTGTCACCTTCAACCCATCCACCTAATTGGACCACCGGCTAATTACTTACCATATAGAGGAGAGCGGGATGTTATTAGTATTATTTGACTACCGAGCCGGCACGACTCCATAGGTACCTCAACTGTAAAAAAATAAAATGAGAGTGGGAGATTGAGATGCAAAAGTATGTTAGTGGTTTCCCCCGATTTGCTTGACCAAAATCTATCCTGGAGGTAGCCTAGCTGTGCTAAATTTCATCCAAGTCAGCAGCTCATCATCTCAGTCAGCTTTTGAATAAAAGAGTAAAAAGGGAGGAAAGGCAACATATGTACATTCATTTAACTGACAAACTTACTCCCCCATCGACCACAAATTACAGAGGCTCGAGCTACCTTAGGGCACTCGTCTCTCATACAGATGTAGCTGCACTGGGCTCTCAGTCTGCTAGCGTATATTCTACCTAAAAAAAAATGACAAACTTACGGTCTCAATATATTTATTTTATAAGTAGGAAGACGATAGAAAATAGGATCTTAGAATAATAACGATATATTAATTTCAACGGCAAAAATATTTTATTTCAGTACTTGATACATATTACATTAATATTATTTACATGCTGTTATTTAAAAATTAGAACTAGTATTTTGCATTGAATGTTTCATTATGCTGAGTGTAAACAACAGTTTATAATACATACGAATATTAGGAACCAAACTTACCACAAATAAATATAACCTTTAATTACCACAATTAAATATAAATATATTTATAAAGAAAGAAATTAACAATCATGCCGACTCTTCCACATACTAAATAAAAGGGGAACTCCGTCTTAAGTGTAGTCCCCGCAAATTTTTGTTCGTTGACAGGCAGTAGGGTTAATAATTTATTTAAGTTTTCTAAACATTTCGTATGTACTTACACATATTATGTTAGTTGTGGTAACATGTCAAGTTGAGGTCGTATTTTATTTTATCCTATATACATAATGTATGATTTAATATAATATAAGTAGTAAGAAGTAGGATTATTTTACTACAAAAGAAAACCGGAAAGAACCGAAATCGGATGTAACCGGGAACCGGGTGTCACAGGGAACCGAGTGTAACAGGGAACCGAGTGTAACAGGGAACCGAGTGTAACAGGGAACCGAGTGTAACAGGGAACCGAGTGTAACAGGGAACCGAGTGAAACAGAGAACCGAGTGTGACAGCGATCCGAGAGTAACCGGGAACCGAGTGAAACAGAGAACCGAGTGTAACAGGGAACCGAGTGTAACAGGGAAACGAGTGAAACAGAGAACCGAGTGTAACAGGGAACCGAGTGAAACAGAGAACCGAGTGTAACAGCGAACCCAGTGTAACAGGGAAGAGGGTAACAGGGAACGAGTGTAACAGGAAACCGAGTGAAACAGAGAACTTAATGTAACAGGGTACCGAGTGTAACAGCGAACTGATTGTAACTGGTATCACAGCGTACAAGTCTAACTGGGAATATAATCTAATCGATTAGGTAAATTCTTCATCCAAGTCACTATATAAACAGCTAATTTATTAGATGTACCTAATAGTTTAGTAACATATTTACAAATCTGTCACAGTCTTCCACCAACCAGCAACCCATATAGTTTGGAAGCACTTCATCCGTACTAAATACCCATCTCCACGCAAGTGTTGATTATCTACTATTACAACTGTCAAGTACCATTAACATTACTTGTGCAAATGGTAATTTTTATAATATTCTTCTGGTGACAATCAAAATCTTGGCGCTCTTAGGGAGAGGCCTATGTCCAATAGTGGACGTTCTCAGGCTAATGACGATGACGATCTAAATCATAAAATAATATAATATAATTAAAAAAAAATAATGTATTAAATATATGTAAATTATAAATATTATAAGTACCTACAAAAGATTTAGACTAATTAATTCATAAAGTTCTAGATTCACACACTATTTTATAATTATCATATTAATGTTCCATACAATAGGTAACGTAACGTAACCTATTGTTACATACAATAGGTAGGTAACTCATGTAGAGTACAATCAATTATTTAATTTAAACATATTCTACATTGCGTTTCAGTTCGAAACTTTATTGTCGGGCTTAAAATTTTACACTGTGGCCAACGTTTACATACACTAATTGTACACATACAATTATTAACAATTCTTGAACATGATAATTACATAAATGCAAAATTATAAATTGCATGTTATATCCGGTACGACAAAACATTTGTTGTTTTAATTTTTATTAATAATTACTACATGTCTTAATACCATGAAAATTTTATGCATATCATATTAGGAGTAATTATAAAAAGTTAGTAAATATTAATTGTTTTAATATGTACCTACTGTTGACGTGTCAAATCACAAATAAATAATTTAAAAATAGCTACCAAACAACAAATTTAATAAAGAAACTTATAAAACTGAGGTTCATAGATACATATTAAATAAAATGAACTCCGAAATCTTGTATCTTCTGTTAAATTATGTACCTACTCGGTTTTTGTAAAGACTGTCCAATAGAATAATATAATTGTTTTGTAATAAATTTTTATTAAGTAATCTTTCCCCCATCGCCTGGATTCGCTTATCATAGGATACTGTTTGTATTTATGATGTTTGAATACGACCATCGTTAAAATACTATCTGATAAAGACACTCATGGCAAGGCACGAGCAAGTCAATTGAGTTGTGTTGATCATGGAAAATCATCACCCTGGAGAATCCAGCTCGGCCATCTGCCATCTAGATGGGACAGCATGATTCTAGAGTTGTTCTAGATTGGAAGACATGTTTAGTGTAGTAAAAAGTGTATGTTCCTATCAACACAACTTTCACATAGACTGGAGACCTTTCTGAGCCTACTACTCGAGGCACTTAACAACCCTCTTATAATCAGCATTTACATCATAATGTACGTAACAACTGACTTTAGTACTGTTTACTCCGGTTTATATGAACATGTCAAGCTTAGGTACAGGGCATCACATACTATTGACTTATTTCGATACCAGTACTGCTTGAAAAATGTTGATACATTTTGTGGATATATAACATTCATCTATATGTATTTCCGAAGTATAACGTAGGCACGGAATCAAGTGAAAAGCTTTGGATAGATTTATACTATAACCTTATAATATACATATAATATACATAACCGTTATAGCATGCATGTACCGCAGTTCTGCGTCTTGTATAGTATATGACAGCATGCTTGAGACCAAGAATAGCACTCTATGGACAAACCAAGTCTAACTCATCGTTATGCGGCTTAATTTTGTAAAGTTGTTTATTAAGCACGCTGTCAAACACTTTTGAAATGATAGGGGCCAGCGAGATAGACCTATAGTTAATTATATCTGAAAGGTCACGGGTTTTATTTCTCGTAATAGGTACAACGTATCTTCTCCACAGGCATAAAACTAATACATAGTTATTACAGCGTAGACAATAGTCTAGACTCTAGACTCTAGATCTAGTCAGCCAATGCCAGCCAAACCCACAACAATAATATGTGTTACGCTTTCAGTAGCATCAGCTATGTCCTACTTATCACCTTCATCTTTTTCCATATTTGTGAATTTATAAAAGTGAAAGAAAATATACAATTTATTAAAAAGAAATTAAATAAACTTATTTCGTAATAGTTAGCAGTTAACGCAAGACTCGTATCTAATAGTTGTAATCAAACGTAAGTACAAATACTATACTTTCATAGCTCACTTTAGATAATAAAATAATGTTTTAAATATTTTCAGAATATTATTAACAGACGTTTGTCAACAACCAAAATAATATAATTACATAGTAGGTATTGGGTCAAAACTGCAGATTTATTTAATAATGGATGGATTTGGGTGATTCTTGCGGGATTTCAATCATTAGAATATAACATGTACTTAGTAAGTAATTAATAAATACACTATTATTCATATATAACAGTTACCTAATCAAAAAAAATACTTATAAAAGGGTACATAAGGTATAAATGAAATAACAAAAAGAAAAAATATCTACAAAAACATAAATGAACAAAAAAACATATGACATTCATCAATATAAACGAGACAGGCACAACAGTATAATAAATCTAATACCCAGAAAGGAAAAAACTCAGTTTGCTGACTGTGAGAGTACCACAATCATACTCTATGGTTCCGATAGATTTACGTAGGTGCGGTAAGAACGGCTGCTCAGCCAATATAAATTTACAAATTTACTTAAAATAATAATTATATTAACATTACTTTTATAGGTACCTACTTACGTAATTTTTGATCCACACTTAACGAACTAACGAACTTACTAGATAAGTAGTTAGATAATTACGTAATTTATTTTTTATTGCGGTCACGATTGGAGCCCAACTTCTCACTTGGATATTGTAAACTTATTGTGATTTAGACAATAAAGGCAGTAATAAAGTTGTTACAAAATAAAGTTTAAAATAAACTAAGAGCGTTTACACTTTGGTCGATTCGATACTTGATATCAATGCGAAAAAAACGGTGTCCAGAGATAGAAATTTCATACATTTTCTCAGATGAAAATATCTCAGTTAATTATGTCTAGTCATATCGATTTATGTGCCAAGAATGTATATAAAAATAAACACCATAAATTATTTGGAAATTGTTTTTATTAAGAAAATTGTTCACAAAAATGAAAAAAAAATCTAAATTAAACATATCCTTTTCTTATTTAATGTTATTTTTGGCAAAGCTTTCAAAGAATTTTATTTATCCAATGCAAACTAACACATTTTTTTGTCATTTTAACACATGTTGGTCATCAAGTAATCTCAATTCGCACATAAACTAAACAATTGTTGCGACATACCCCTTAATTGAAGTGAACTTGGCGTCCACTGTGATTCCTAATAAGTTAATTGCTATAAATGTATGGTTCCAAAATAAAAAAACGGTTGTTTCTCAAAAATTAATAATAATTAACTATTCAAATAAACGGTGTTATAGGTCAGCAATAAAAGCTGGCATCATTATTTGTTAATTTGACATTTACACTTGTCAATTTAGCATCTGAGATTCAAAAACAGATTTTAGAAGACTTTCAACAACTCAAAGGAAACATGTTCAATTTATTTATTTGGTTTTCATTCCAATTGAAATCTAATAGACTATAACATCACATTATTTTTTATAAAAAAATAGTATTTAAAAGATAATTTGTAATTTTTGTTATATTAACGTTTTACTGAGATAACAGATACAGGATGAATCAGGAGCAATGTAATTAATAAATAAATGTTCTTATGAATTTTATCGCGGTTTATTTAAGTATATTATACAATCTCGTCGTTTCAGAAGCATTATAAATATAATAAAAAACCTTCGGGTGGTTTTAACAACTTATAACATCAGGACATCTGTCACCTCAGCGACCATGGTTGCTGTAAATCCGAAACGTCAACGTTGTGCAATAATAAATTAAATAGCGATAAAATTCGTTAATATATTTTTACTACAATTTATAACATTCGCTTAAACTTGAAAAATCATAGCAGTTTCTTTGTATTGGGCTAACATACGATTTTTTATTTGTTGTTCTTAGGTTTACCTAACCATTACTTTAAATAACAAAAAAGTAAAAATTATTGAAAACCTGCAAGAACCATATAAATCTATTCATAACTAAAATCAGCAGCTTTAACGTTTAATTGAAACTACTTATAATCATTATTATCAGCCTTTTACTGTCCACGGCTTCAACATTTGGACAACGGGAGGAGTTTAATCAAAAAATCAAACAATAATCAAAAAAATTAATCTTATGTTAAATAAAAAACAATTCCTTATACACTGCTTATCTATACAGGATTCATACCATTATGTACTATTGTTGTGTGATCATCATCATAAGGCGAAGCACGACTACTGCAGGACAAAGGCCTCAAATAGAGAAATATTTAAGAAAAAAACATTTGGTAATTATTATATGAAGACCGTCATTCAAAGTGCTTCATACTACATAAAGAGCCAAATGCGAAACATTCCAATCATATTGTTATATAAATGAACACAACATAAATAACCGATACTTTCTGATATCACTTAGCTGTACCAGTATCACTCGCGCTTTTATTGTAACTAGGCATATACGCCAATTTGCATCAGAACTGATCCACCGCTTTAATGTAATAAAATAAGTTTTATGTCAGTTTTGGATTAGATAAACTATATCGTTGTACTGGTTCTGAAACAAACAGTTTCGGCTTGAGTTAAATGGGAGACACTTATATACTCGGGTGTAATTATGTACTTAACAAACTAACTACAATTCAAATACAGGCTTGGGATAACGTTCAACACTTATGTCACTAAAACTAAAAAATATAAGGCAACTATGGTTGGACATCATTAAATTATAGATTTTATAACGATTGAATATTTGGAATAACTACCTAATGTTTTTGCTTGTGCGTCACGTTTTAAACCAGTGGACCAAAAAAGTATCGAAGTATTCTAAGCGCTCCCCGAGGCGAACCTCAAGCCCGGGCTATGCTCGCCATTACCCCCTTGACCGCAATAACGAACGGGAAGCTCTAGCTAAGTTAATCTGACGTTAAACCTGCAAGCCCATCCGGAGAGAACGCTCAATGCTACACCCGAGGTACTGCACCGGGGATCTGCAAGACAACTCCTCACCTCTCAACCTTTACCGCCCTGGCATGGGAGGAGCCGCTGCATACACGCAACCGCGAGGTCTGGCTTACGGGACAATGAAGTATAACATCCTCCTCTCCCTCTCCCAAAAGATCATTGAGGGTGGGGATGTCGCTGGTACAGGCAGGGCGGGAGAAAACTACCTTGCAGCACTCCCCGCTACGAAAGACGGATTGCTCATCCCTCACGGGAATGAGCGTCTTCAGCCTCCGGAGCAAAAGCCGCTCGAACAACATCGACAATATGACGCTGAGCATATTGGCGACGACAGTGCAACGGTTCTTTTCATCGCGAATAAAGATTAATTACTACATTCCGCGTAGCTTGTTACCAACCCTTGCAGTATGTCTAATATTAATTTACGCTCCAATAAATAACAATGATCTGGTTATATTATATTATATAGTATTGACCTTCGATTAGGTAATTAGTGCCCAGCACTTTGTAAAAGAAACAAATATCATGGGTCTTTTATAAATGTCATACCCGCTTGAAATTACATTGCTATGCCTTATTCGTTCACTGTTCTAAAACATTATTGGAATTTTCAAATTGACCAAAACATTGTAATATCTTAATTCTACACAAGCTACTCGAGATGTTAATTTTGAATTATCTAACTGACACTACTAGCAAGTGACTATTTTAGACTAAAATCGATAGCGTAATTAGCGATAGGTATTTTACAAATCACAATACATCATAGTGGGTTAATTAATATAATAGAGACGCAAAACTAATTATTTATTTAGTAGTGATGCGACCAAAACCGTATTTTACAAATAAAATGACCAATTACGTATTATGACTTAGAAAATATCAATATTTTTTATCCTTAAGAGCATTGGCATAGATAAATAAATACAATTACAGAGTTTTATTCAATATTTACGATATTTTACCTACATAACTTACTTAATATTATACATTTTTTTAATGTAAGTACGTTTTCATTCACAGATATCCAAGAAACAATTGGATCAGGCAGGGGTCATTTTTTTTGGAAAATTGACGATATTATTATTATTATAATAATAGTGCTGCGACATGGTCTGTTATAATAGGGATCGATTATTATAATAGTGACGCAAGATCAATTATTATTACTATCGTATTCATAACAATAAGACGTCTAAAATAAATATAATATATATGCTCTAGGCTGTAGATGTAATTTTTGACGTTCTAAAAGTAATTTTAATAATTCTATTTTCAATAAAAAAAAAATCATTTCATTTATAATTTCAAATGTAAGTACCACATTTGTTAAAGTTTTAGTATCGAGTTGACGACTTAAATGAGATTATTAATATTGCCTCTGTCCCATTTTATAAATATAATACCAGATCTTTCGTTCCACAAACCAGTATTTTAAATTGAATTCGAGTAAAATTTCATCGATCATACGTAGTGACGCAATCAATTTATATCAATAAACAAATGATTGCACAATATTCTTATTGTACGGGGTCGGGTAATGTAAGCCTGTATCGGTTTACAACATAACTATTCCTAACGTTCATCGCCACGGTTTGTTTTAAAATTTTACAGGTCGTAAGGATTTAAAAACAATGTTATTGATAGACGACTGTTGACTGTGTTAATGTACCTTATTTATTATTTTATTATGTGTAATATATTATGCGTAAGTTTCAAATCTTTCATAAAACAATAACATCTATTTTACCCCCTTAAGATCTCCATCTTTAACTTTACTCTCAAACCGATTAAATAGGTATTTTACAATTTTCAAATATAGTTTTGAATAGAATCTAAATCTGGGAAATGGCAAACTTGGGAGATTATTTTTTTTAATAAAAAAAAACAATGTTACGTAACACGTTGGTCGAAACCTCCCACCCGTGTAACGAATCGTAACATTTTAGAAGACCGAGAATGTGCGATAACCGAAAAGTCGGAAATGTAAAACATTAAAACAAACCGAGACATAATCCGTCTTAAGTAGTTTTATTGTAATGCGTAAACGTAAGAAATCAATAACTTATCAAACTAATATTATTAAGAAACAACCGTGCCCCTTAGTTTTGCTCGCATAATTTTTGCCTGTAGGGAAACCTAATTCCCGATTAATACTAACTTTTAACCTCTTTAACCCCTTGGTGGTAAAATAAAATACCCAAAAAAGATATAAAAGTATAAAATAAAATAAAATAAAATAAATGCCCAAAAAAACGATAGGGGTGCTACAAGAAAATATCCTACTTGTTGCCGGTCTATGGGCGGCGATAGTCCCGTACTCTCGTTTGCCCCCTATTTAAAAAAAATCTAAATTCCTTTCACAGGACACTTAGGCGATAAATAGCCAGCCTATATAACCAATCTCAGCTCGAAGGGTACAATAGGCTGTGCGATGGTATGCCAATCAGTGAATCAAGTTTTTTTTAAGACTAATTGGTGTTCTGTCTAACTAATGACTATCTAACACTATGAGTACTATTATCACAATGGTGGTTCCACACCGCACTACTTATGTCACCGTTTGTTACCAAGGCTCATTTTCATAGGAGGCCCATAAACAACCACACAAAACGAAGCTTAACGGGTGCCTCCATCATTCCCTCCCTCCAATATGGGCGAGCTCCATGGGAAACCCACAAGCCGGACAAGACGCGGCAGTACAGCTGTCTCTACGACGGTATTATGTGAACGAGATAAGACTCGCGCGAGCCCAATTTGACTGTAATGCAGCAATGGCACGTGCGCATGCGTAAACCATTTGCACTCATCGCTTAAATATGGAGTGTCGAAGGTGGTACAATTAATCCCACACATGCTTTACATTAAGCAACGATCTTAGCCCCCGCATGCTGGAATACTCTCCCGCATGCTGGCATACTCTCCCGCACGCCGGCATATTTTCCCGCATCCCGCTTGAGGGCGCTAACGAACGAAAATGAGCCAACTAGTCACGGTTTTTAAGGCCGGTCTCACAATTTCCCATTAATATTCCGTTAATCCTAACAGGAACTTAACTGGCAAATAAACTTTCGATTTCATAGACGTAATTGACATGAAATCTTTAGAGTTAAGTATCAACTAGTTAGTTTTAGATATATTATAGCAATCTATGAAAACGGCCCTTACATAAGTAGTTACAATTTGCTGACGTAATTATAATGATGGATGGTTTAAGTTAAGAGTGATCGCCGCTACTAATAGAAATCTAGCATGATCAATAAGACATATTTTGGAAATATAATATATTAAATAAATAATTGCATAAATAAATGTAAATTTAAAATCGGATCACGGATGAGATTCGTAATAAATGTTCGCAATAATAAAGATGGACGATTTAGTTCAAAGAGCCGCTACTAATAGAAATCTAGAATTATCAATAAGACATATGTTGGAAATAAAATATTTAGATAAATAAAATGTAAATTTAAGATCGGAAGAGATTCACTAAACAGTAACTATTGCAGTAGAGAATTTAGTAGGTAAGATAAGGAAGCTTAGTAGTGAGATACAGAATATAGGCCATAATAATGCCCAAATTATGTCAAACATTTATATGTCTTAATATATTACGACTTGGGAGTTAAATGACCAATTATAATACGGTGAAATGCTATTGCCTCCGTGCTGTAATGGCCATTTAGCCCCGGCATGTCGTTGACTATTTTTAGCACGAGCGCGATAAGTCCGCTTCTACAAAAAGTGTGAAACAATTGATATTTCAGCGTCCTAAATGAAAAAAGAGCGAAGCCCGAAGGCTTCATATAAGTTTTACTCCATATAACATATTTAAAAAATATTTCATATGAATTTCAATAATATAATTGAAAAATTAAATAACTATAGTATAAATAAAAATGTAAAAACTCAAATCATAACGAAAACAAAAGTAAAAAAAATACGTTCTAACATAAGATCATATAAATTTCTAACCCCACTTCTCCGTCTAATTTTCTTCCTATAACTATCCTTCCATTCTTCTCTAAAGTTCTAGAATATATCGTACATAAACAACTTTCTGTTTGCTTGTATATAATAATCTTGTAAGCCATTTCCAGTCTGGATTTCCGCTGGGCTATGGATAACAAATCTCTAACGGTCTTCTTGTTCTCTTAGATTACAGCAATGCATTTAATATCATTGACTTTGATGTCCTTCTCAGTATTTTACGATCTTTTAATATATCTTCTTCTACGGTAGCCTGTTTCGATCGATACCTTCGCGGGCGTTCGCAACGTATAGGGAGGCGTTCCCCAAGTTATTCTCTCACCTCCTCTCTTCTCAATTTTCATTATCTTTATTACTAAAGTAATTTCATTTATATTTCGATGGCTTACAAGTATATCGCCATCGAATCATACGAAATCGTTGAATGTGCACCATGGAGAGGCACATTCAACGATTTCGTATTCGGAAGAGCACTTAAGCCGCACAAATGAATGGGCTAAAACCTCGGCGCGCTCGAAACTTCAGTAGCTACCTATACGATTACGTAGAGATTATAGAATTGTTTGTTTCCTCTTTGATATCCTTTTCAATCCAAATTATCTACGTTCTCGCTTCTCACTTGCACATTTAGATGACTCTTCCTGCAAGTCACATCGTCGTACTATGCTTCAGATACCACAAAACTGACTATTCCTTTACTGTTATTTCTGTCAAACTTTGGAATTCCTTATGACCTTATTCGTGATTGCAACAAACTTGGACTCTTTTAAAAATGCGTGAAAGAGTATTTTCTTCATCATAGGTACATTCTTTATTTCGTTTACATTTTAGTAATATTATTTATTATTCTATATAATTATATAGTTACTTATATTGCACTTTGTTATTAATAAAGTTTTTTTTATTAAACTACGTTTCCAAGTATCAGATCTACTGGAAGAGATTTCTCTATAGAATAAACTGTACCTTTGTACTTGCCTTGTAATATACCCTAATGAACTAAATAACTTTATTTTCTATGTACATAAATTGTTAAATAAATAAAAATCAAATAAAAATAAAATCAATAAAAAAATACATTTGCTTATTCTAACTACCTCCACTTAAATTTACACAAGGTGCAAATTAAATTTACACAGTATTTGTCTACGGACTACACTATTTAACCCTTTCTTTACGCCACCTTGGGTTTAAGCCACGCCATGCAGTAATAAGCCATTTAGCTCGCGCTACAACGGGTGCTAAATGCGGACTGAACGTACGGAGTGCTAAAAATATATCATTACAGGAAACTGTAAAAACGATGTACTTATTACATTTCAAAAAAACATAATTTTCATATTTCCATAAAATTATAACTTAAATGTATAAGTATTGTATTACGGTTGCACCCATACATTTGTCAAAATGATTGCTATAAAGTTAATTTTGTATGAGTGGCGTTTCGACGAGACGCCTAACAATTTCCAAATAGGAAAAATATCAATTGCGTTAGCTAACAGAGATATTTTAGTTTACATACATACATTTTTTTCACGCCAGATCCCTTTTGTGGGTTACCACTACATGACATGACATGACATGACATGACATGTGACATACGGCACTGTCACACACCGGTTGCGAAGTCTCCCGGAACCACATTCAGACAGCATCCCATTCCATTATCAATGGTAGTTTAGTTTAGTTAACAATTGAATCCACAATATCCCTGTTAACCTAATTGTAAACATTTTGAAAGATGTATGGATGATTTCCGTAGAGATTACTCTTACAAGAGATTACTGTCAGGAAACACGAACTTTCGTTTACGGGAACTCATTCAAAGTCTTGGAGATTTTGTGCGTTTTCTTGTCTCGTGTTATGAACGGTTTGACGTTACCGCCATTCATATCTATGTCCACCATGCCCAGGTGGGATACTTCGCGCAAGAGATTAGCGAACACTTTAGTCTTAGTATTACTATCCAGGTGGTTGATATCGATTCGTAACGTGGTCTTCTTGTGTTTTTGGGTTTTGGTGTGCCACACGAGCACCTTGGTGCAATTGTCGGCGAGGGGTTCGATTTCGTTCATCTTCAGGTTGAGGCTGATGAGGAACTTGTCTTCTTCGTGGCCAACGAGATAGGGCATGTTGGTGGTGCTCTTCAGGAACTCTATATTGACAGCGAAACCTGCCATGTCCACGGGAAACGTCCGGGAACCTGGCCACGAGTCGAAGAAACCGATCACCTGGAATATTGTTAGTTAATAAATAATTAGTAGGGATAGACGGATACTTGAATAATTTTAAAATAACACGTAAGTAGCCGGTGGCCCGTTGAGGTGGGACGAGAAAGGAGGGCAAAGCGTATGTATCTGTTGGCGTCGGTAGTCATGAAAATGGCTCGATTCCTAGTTTCCCCCCTATACCTGTATAGTTTTGAAATGCCACATAATTTTTTTTAAATAAATTTTTAACAACTTTTTTAGAGTTCGAGACCGAACCAAAAATCGGCTCTCACAGGATTACTCTATTGTCCACGGGTTTGTCTCATAATAAAACCTAGGGGCTACTATTATGACCTAGAAAGTCGCTAATCATCATCATCAATAAGAGGACGTCCACTGCTGGACACATACAGGGCCAAAGTCCACGCTCACAAGCCACTAACATCCCGCGCCTCCCCGCCACTTTAACCAGGTCTACGTCCACACTTATTATAATTAGATTAAGGTCCAAGTTCGCTAATATAAATTAATAATTATTAATAACTAATTAAAATGACAGACGGTTCAAAGTGTGAACCCAGTGACAGAATAACCCAATATTCTTAGTGCTGATGGCTAGCGGTCTGAAATCTATAGGGTCCGTGATATGCTAAACGAGCCACATGGTACCTACGCCTTAATATGCGCACATTTAATGGTGACGCATATGCTCAGAAACCTCACAAAACACAACAGCATAGTCATCATTACGTACGTAAGTAAACAACATACTACTTCAACAACATTGAATTAATATTACTCACGTATGGAACAGACAGCGAACAAATTTTTTGCTCCATGTGTTTAGTCACCAACCTTAGGTTCAAACGAGTTGTTGCCGATCGGCAACAACGGAGCAAAAAAATTTGTTCGGTGTGTCTGTTCCATACGTGAGTAATACTAATTCAATGTTGTTGAAGTGGTATGTTGTTTACTTACGTACGTAATTATTTAATATTAATTCAATGTTTAAAAACAATAATAATGTTATAGTATAGTAGCCCCGTTCTATGTACCGTAAGGACTTGTGGTGTATGTACTCCTACTAAAGATGAATAGAGAAACATAGATAGCCAAGAAATAGAATTATATAAATCCCACTTACGTTACTAAAAATTATTTATTACAAACCTCACTTGCATCCAACCAAATTATACTAAATATCTAAAGTGTTAACAGTTCGGCAGCTCTTACACACACTTATATAAAAAGAAAACCAAAGGACAAACATTTAAAACCACAACACGTAAAAATACGTTTTCGGATCGATTTAGTCCTTTACAACTAACTATATTGATAAGGAACTTAATCTAACTTACCTTAAACGAGCTAAAAACGTAATTATATAATTAGTTACAATATTGAACAAAAAAACACAGATAAACACACACGCTCACGCTCACGATTTCCTTTATATTTAGAATAAAAAGGAAAAATTTAATTTAAAAAAAGAAAAACCATGGTTGTTAACAAAAAGAAACCAAATTTAAAAAAAAAACCCGAAAAGAAGCCCTGGCTGGCTCGGCACATGTACACAGATTACCCACACAATCATTCCTTGTGACACAGGGAACCTATGTATATTAGTGGTTATATATTAGTGAAAATATATTATTATTATCTTTAATAGTATTATAAATGCGAAAGTGTGTTTGTTTCTTTGTCCTTCCTTCACATCAAATCGGATCAACTGACCGATGTGATATTTAATATGGAGATAGTTGAAAGACTGAAGAGTGCCATCGGCTCCTTTTTATGGCGAAAAATCACTCGAGCGAATCCGCGGGTAATAACTAGTTAAATAATAAGATAAGTAAAGCATGTAAACATTGTTTGCAAAATTAATAAACTCATTAGTAATAAAAGTGTCAACTAGCCACGCTTACACCGCACTAGATACGCCTGACAGAAATTTATAGTATACTAGCTTCCGTCCGCAGCTTCGCCTGCGTGCATTTCGGACTTCAAAAATTGAGGTTCTCAATTATTCCGAATGAAAGATTCACAGCTCCTCCCCCATATATGATAGCGTGAAAATATGCCTATATGTTGATCCGACCTGTTGGTAATATTCATGCAAAATTGGATTATAATTTCTAGTCAATTTTAGAGAGTACAGCTTGCTTTAAACGCCATGATAAATTGGAGTCCCTAAAACAATCCATACGATTGGCAGTGAAGAATTTCCCCATGTAAAGAGTGCGTTCTTCTATTGATAACTGGCCTCAACGTTTAAAGAACTGTATTGCAGCCAATGGAGACCACTTCGAATAAGCTTTCACATTTTTAATTGTTTTATATTTGTGTAATAATCTAACACACTGTATAAGTAGTAAATGTCATTTGCAACAGAATTTATGGCTAGACTCTAGGTATGTACAGATTTGCGAATTAAGTACTTAAACTAAGCCAGCCGAGAAAGCAGCCCTAAATAGTGTAGCTTTGTATTAGTGAAATAATTTTCATTATCAGAACAATGTTCCCGAAATTTATCCGTCACAAAGTTAACAACATTTCCTGTTTATAATATACTAGCTTCCGCCCGCGGCTTCGCCCGCGTGGATTTCGGACTTCAAAAATTATTCAAAATTTTAACTTATTATGTTATTTTGATATGAAAGCTATATTAATGTAAAGTTTCATGAAAATCCGTCCAGTAATTTTGGAGATTAGCCCGAACAAACGGACAAACAGACAAACAGACAAACAAAAAAATTAAAAATCATAGAAAAGTATTCTGTTACTTTTTTAAAATCGCCCCCAATTAGTTTTTCGTAAATATATTCAATGTACAGACACTAAAATTTTACTGTTTTATTATATGTATAGAAGTACCTATAGAAACACAATGTAGTAAAAAACTGTTATGAATTATGTGCCACCGTGAAAGTAGCAATGCGATAGCGAATTCAGTACCGATAATATTATGGCAATAACTTTAGTGTACATTGTAAAGGTACTGAAACGCGTTTTGACATGTAAGGTGGAGTGAACATCAAAAGCCGATTAATAAAATCCCGATTTTAGACCTATGATACTATTTAACGGGAATTACCGATGCCCTCCCTTCAATGGGCCACTGGAGAGTTTCAAACCGCACAATACGCCACAGCTATAAACATTTACACTGCGATATTGTGTGATCAAAAGGTACCTCCTCGCTCGTGCCTCTTACTAAACTAAATTAAAGACGCAAAAGCTTAAAGCAATCAAAGACTAAAAGGCGTGAAACAATATATTTACAAGATAGTTAGCACATCGCCGAGTCAAAATTCTGTCGTCAAAAGTCAAAGCCGTCGATAAGTAGAATAGCAGAGTTAGCGAAAATGGAAACCAAAAGAGGGATCACGATTATCAATCTAGAAGTACATAATATAATAAAATCGTAGGAAAATCAAAACTGTAAAATGAATATTTTTTTAAAAGAAGTAGTGAAACAAGTATTCTTGATCGCGATCTACAATCCATGCCAACCCAAATAATATAGTTTTTAGAATTTTTGTATGTTTCTCTGTATGTATGTCCGGGCTAAACTCATAAATTACTGTATGGATTTACTTCAAATTTTGCATGAATATAACAATAACAACAGGTCGGGTCAACATAATATATACTCTTTCTTGCTCCTACCGTAATATAAGAAACGTAACTCTTTCCGTCTTTACTAAGTTATATCTTCCTCTCAGCCGCCGTTGGCCTCGCCCGATCACTCTAATTTTTCGTAACGCTCTCGTCATTCATTAGCTTACTCCCCAAGTCAAGTGAGTATAAAGAAGTTTTATAAAATAAATATACAAGGTTGATGCAAGCGACAGGCATTAAATTAAACCCCATATACGTCCTATAGTTACAGTTAATCCGAAACTATTAAAAATAAGTTTACGAAAAGTATACGAAAATACTTTTTTCAAACAAGTTAAACAGCGAAAAAACGTAAACATGCTTTGTACCAGCCATATGGAAACCTCGTAAGGGGTGAATGAACCCGGCCGGTCATAGTTGATACTGCGTATAATACGAAGTGAGAAAAAACTTTAAAAAAACCCTGTGGCTATTTCTCTCTCTGTCTGATCTGATTTTTTTGTGTAGCCTGAAAATAATACACTAAATATGTGGTTTCATTTAATGCCTCTCGCTTGTATCAACCTTGTACAATAAATATCACGGCTACCTTTCCGTCCCTCACGACAGGCGACGACACGCCGAAGTCCCCGATGAGTCCGACGGGGAACATGGACACTTTCTTCGTGTTCCTTATTTCGTCGAACAACTGCAGATCTACGGTATTGTCGTCGTCACCGAAGTACAGCACACCATCCAGAACGTTCTCCCTCAGCCAACTCAACGCCGCTCGGCGGTTTGACACGCCGCGGGGGAAATTGTTTATCCTGTATCTGAACGGTTTTGGACTGGAAATGTGGGTGTATGGAAGACCCGTGCGCCTAAAATAATAACAATAATAGCTGTTATAATACTATTTTAACGGATTTTATCGTGGTTTATTTAAGTATTTCAATAATTTAATAATCGCGACCTTTCAGAAGCTTTACAGCAATGATGGTCCCGGCTGGACTGAGGCAACAGATGAAAACTTAAATAAACCGCGATAAAATCCGTTAAAAATAGTTTTATTATAATGTTTAATTCGCTTAAACGTAAGAAGACAATAATAGATGCATTGGTATTGCTGTTACAAATGCATGGAGTTCATACTCTCTTCATCAGGTCCCTCACTGCCGAGGATCGCGATTTGTTTCCAGAGGGAGCGGTCATAAGCTGTAGGAAACGTATGATGCATGTAGCAAGTGCACTGTTAATTCAAAGTTCAGAATAGGGCAGATTTTTCTGTCTTCTAGTGTAAAGCAATCGTTCGGAAACACGAATATCACAATCTACATTACACTTTAAATCTAACATTTATAAAACCATTATGTAGATGTGGGAGTGCCTCGTGGTCTAGTGGTAAGTATGTTCAACCACAAACGTTAGGTCTCGGGTTCGAATCCCGGGTCGGACCAAAAATTGTTATTGCGATTTTTCTATTTCTAATAAAAGTCCGGAATCAGGAAGTTGGCGGTTTTTACGCCCCCATGCCTCGGAGTGCACTTTAAGCCGTCGGTATTGCGCCCGATTTTTCACCGGTCGTGTCGGACTGCCGTCCCATTGGAATATGAGAATGAGGGAACAGAGAGTGCACTTGTGTCTGCGCGCACACTTGTGCGCTAAAATATGTCCTGCGGTGCAGATGGCACGGCTATATAGACGGCCGCCGTAGCCGAAATCGACTAGGACGACATTATTATTACCATAAAAAAATTAAAAATAAAATAATTAAGAGCTAGGCTTATGTCTATGCAGCGCTTGCCATTCTATTCTTTTCTCCGCCAGACTTCACTTCTCTGTTAGACATGACATTTAACTTTCTTTCATCGGGTCTGTAACATATACTTACCTTAGGACATTCAAAACAAGATCCGAACAGATCCGTTGATCATCAGCCACTATCCAGTGCAGTCTGGGTACATGCATCAGAGTGTGGGACAGCCTTATCATCTCTGGCACCTGCTCCGGCCTGGGATACGTCGGTGTTATATAGTATATCATCTTCAGATCGCTGCTATTGTTCAAGTGTGGCCGTTCATCAATCATGTTCACGTGGCATAATTTATTTTTCACATTGATGGGAACACTCCTTGGGTCCAAGGTTTCTAAACTGAAATGATAAGGTAAATTAAATCGTGTAGTTGGTTTATATGAATTCTTCCTCATAAAATTGGTCATTGGCCTTTCTTAAGCAAATATTATACGCCAAATTAAATAAGCTTCTTTTCATGTTGTAGTGGTTAGAGTAGCTATAGATGCTAGTAGATCTGTAACAATATGAAAGTAACTGTGGCTGTAATATAGAGTTCAAATAAAAATAAATTGTTCTTCAGAACTTGAGCACAGTAAAGAAACAGCTACTTCTTAAATGGTTTTTAAAGGAAAACATTAAGATTAACTTTAATTAATATGACATGATATACATGATGATATACATGTAAAATATTGTTAGATTGATATGTGACAATGTTTTTACAACATAAAAACATAGATGTACTTAGAAATTATTGTTCTCCTCCAGAGAATGCCGCTGGTCACGGGTATAAGCTGCTTCCATTAATAAAAAATTCTAATTAGCTGTGCCCCACGGTGTCACCTGCGTTTAATTTAAACAAAATCACTAATATTCCATATAAACTTCACCCCCCTATTCCACCCCTTAGGAGTTGAATTTCTAAAAATCCTTTCTTAATGCTCACTTACATCACAAAAGAAACCCGTGTACCAAATTTCAAGTTTCTAAGTACTGTAGTTTCTAGGTGTGTACTGTGTGTGAATCACTTGGTAATGAAGAGTTTTATATTAGAGTTTTTCACGACACTGAATATTAGAACGATATTCTAAATGGATTAAATAACTGTTGTAAAGAATACAGATAAGAAAAACAAGATTTTTATAAAATAAGTGGCATATGGTTATGAAAGAGTTTATTCGCTTTGGATCCCATTCCAAGAAACTAGCATAAACTACATTATGTATTGTTTTTTGTTAGTTCCTTACAATAGCCATTCTCACCTGCTTTAACAATAATTTAGAACATAAGGTCGTGTGACCCTATATTCCCATATTGCAGGGCGTATAAAATTGCATGAAAAATTAAACTCTAGCGCTTTAGCCCCAGGGTCCATATTTCTTAGACGTAAAACTTCACATGACAACCCACTATTTGTCGCAGTCAGGAGAGAATCAACCCAATTGTGGATAACGAATATTGTGGATTAGCAAATAATTAAGACCTATCGGCAATGAAAAAGAAAAGAAATAATAATTTATTATCATGGCTTAGGTCTGATCTCGGTAAATATACTTAAAAACAGGCCCATAGTGAAACGAGCTACATTAATATGAAACAATTACAAAAAAAACATTATAATTTATATGTCAATTTTTTTGTAATTGGTTATATAATTATAATTTATAAATTTTTGGTATTTTTTTGTATTAGAGGGAACAGAAGTACATCATCTGGAAAAATTTCAACAGTCTAGCAATCATGATTAATAAGATACGGCCTAGTGACAGGGAGACACAAAGACAGCAAAATCCTAGCAATAAGGTTCTATTTTTACCCTTTTGGTTTGTAACACTAATAAATAAATAAATTGTGTCATATTTATATTTGGAGTACAATAATATTGATAATATGGAATCAGTAGTTTGTGAAAGGTACATCAGCTAAAGCTGCTGCTTCTATTTTTTTTATTTTCTTTCAATACTACCTTGCAAGGAAAAGTACTAATTTCTTTGAAAGGCTACCTCCTAATGTCAAAACATAGATTTTCAGGGGTCTTTATAGAATTTGCGTTTGGTTCTGTGTAGAATAAACAGTGCAAAAAATACTTATAAATTTCAAATTGACAACGTAATAAATAAAAAAATGTGTAAATGTACACATACATACACACATAGATATATATACTGGATTGGCAAAACCCCTATTTCTATTAGTGAAGTGGAGCAGATGCAGATCTCTCTCCTTTAGGCCATTTTACATATCATATCCATTAAATAAAAGTCATCAAAATAGTTTTGTATGACTATAGAAAAAATATATACTGATAAGAAGCACATCTCTGGCAACTAATATATTACACCAATAGAACCCCCTCCCCTGGCCCCCTAAACCTCCCTAATTCACAGAATGATCTGAGATATTTTAACACACTCAGTGCCATGTGTATCATAAGCAATACACATTGCCAAAACATTGTGTTTAATCTCTGATACAAAGTCACACTCACCAAAGTTATTGCCTTATGTATTGCTCCTGCACACACTTTCTAAACATTTTGTACCATTAAATAGAACCTCTGGCCTGTACGAGTTTTTTAATAGTTTTGGGTCTGAGATAGGAAATATAGTTTAAGAATTATTGCAGACTGAATTATAATGTTTTACTTTTTCATTTTATTGTTATTGTTTTATTCGTATCAAACACGACGAGTATGACTTTTAACTTAAAAATATAGGTAAGAGATAAAAATTGAAATATTTTCAGTGTAACTTTTTATTTTTTTTACTTTTTTTTCAATCGACAGTTTTTCCATTTTTAAAGCATTCCTAGCAGCGACCGTGAATCGTTTAACCAATAACTTAATTGTTGTTTATTGTTATAATGGGTTTAAAGAATATTTTGTAGTGGTTTTTAGACTAATTTATTAAAATAAAATTAATAATATTTTCAAAAAATATTGAAAATTGTGTTTCTCCGATAGATTGTTTGGAAATAAATAATAAAACAAAAAAGTTATAGCTAATTTTATTTTATTTTGTACGATTTTTGTCTCGTAAGGCTTTATGTGCTTTAAAATATATATTATGTTTGTTATGTTTTATAAATTGTCATGTTCCCTTTCTAAAATTATCAATTCCCGTTAGTACATATAATTTGGTGTGCGTTATGTATGAGCGAAGATTAAGTAAGTATATTTTTAATGTAAATTAGTAAATAAATTCAGATCATTACCTTAATATACCAGTAGTGGTCCATGAAAAAATTACCCAGGCGGCACATAAAAATAATATCATAGCAAAAACTTTTTTGAGCGATTTAAAATGCCTCATTTTAAAAATAAAGTCATTTTCTTTCTCGTTACTAATTCGTACACAATAACTTGGTTTGTGACACTAAGCTGGTCCTAGACATTTGCACATTAGACATTGATTTTTTTTAAATGAAATCTGATAACATTTTGCCATCTACTTCTTCTTGTAAGGCTTTTAAAAGGATTTGTTAAAAATAAAAAGTTCATTAAATATTTTACATTTTAATTTTTGTAGAGAAATAATAAGAAAGTATATAAAATGTTTCAATGCTATTTTTAATATTAATTAACAAAACTAAGAAGCGGGACTTACATAAAAAAGGAATATCTATGTTGCAGCATAAAACCTCTCTATTTTCATCCTCCTCCATCCTTTACCTTTCTCCAGAAATATGAAATGACTATAAATGATGATGACTCGCGAGCAAGTACGTGCACGCATGGCTCGACGGTCTTTCTCTCCTGTATCGCCGTAAGTACGCGTAGGTACTTTAAAACCGCCAAGTAAATTGTTGGCGATCCCAGTACTGTGAACCACGAGCTGTAAAAGTTTTCCATGGATACACCAACTCGACATTAAGAGATAATTAGGGAAATCTCATTTCTTTTCTCGAAAATTTCTTATTCAATATACATATTAAGATAAATTTTCTTTTTTCATAAAGCAGCGCTTTCCTAACACTTTCCAAGAATTCTTTATTTTAATAAAGCTGTCCACCAACTCTGCCTATATGTCTGCATATCCTGTTAGAGAACTGCCGTCAAGATGTGTTGTTGTAAGACAAGTATTTTAGTATAATTAAAAGATATTATGAATTCATCAATGACACAAATTCTTCTATCGACGAAATTGCAATGCATTGTAAGTTTTGCAAGTAAGCATCACCTGTGTCAGTATGTGTGATTTTTTTTTGTATTCAAGATTTCTAATTACATTATGATTTTACCAACTATTAATAAACACACGACAACAAGGCTCAAAGACTATTGGACAAATTTTAAGCATTTTTTCATCATTAGAAAGCTAAATTATGAGGAAGTTAGCACACAATAGCTATATTTTATGGTAATGGAACTACTTTAATGGAGAATGTTACTAGGTATGCCAAATCGCTTGAAAGTTTGTCCCAGTAAGGCCCGTAAGTAAATAAATATACTACTTTTTGTTTCGTTCAAAAATTCCTAGTAGTTTTGATTTTACAGGCATTCAAACTTTCGAAAAATATTGAGTTCCGCTAACGGTCACGGACCGCCTGTGACGTCACACGGTCCATAATACTTACTTCTTACGATGACATCTCAAAAACTATTCATCTGATTGATATAGTGTAAAGGGCAATTTTAATTTGCATTAAATGCCTAAGCTAACTAATATATTCATTTGGATAAGGATTTATACTGAACTAAAGAAAATTGCTTTGAAAATAACGTGATGTTTTAATTAGAAATTTGAGCATAAAAGTGACTATTGTAAGTAAACAATGAGAGATAGAGATATGTTATTTCGAACTTTTTTGTAGCATTTTTATAGATTTTGAATTCGCTAGTACATTAGTCAACTATGTCTTTGCTAGTTTACGAGGCGTTTGCGTGGAAAACTCCCAGTTGGCGAGATTTTTGGCGACCTCTTCAACATTTAACATCGTATTTCTGCTAATTTATCCGGCTGTATCTTTCTATTTGTTTGAACGCGATAAACTCAAAAACTACTAAACAGATTTTTATACGGTTTTCAACAATAGAAGGAATGATTTTTGAGGAATGTTTAGGCGTATAAATTACTATGCTTTTATGTAAATTAGCAGAAATACGGCGTTAAATGTTGAAGAGGTCGCCAAAAATCTCGCCAACAGGGAGCTTTCCACGCAAACGCCGCGTAAACTAGCAAAGACATAGTTGACTAATGTACTAGCGAATTCAAAATCTATAAAAATGCTACAAAAAAGTTCCAGATAATATTTCTCTATCTCTTAAAGTTTACTTACAATAGCCACTTTTATGCTCAAATTTTTAATTAAAACATTACGTTATTTTCAAAGCAATTTTCTTTACTTCAGTATTAATCCTTATCCAAATGAATATGTTAGTTAGCTTAGGCATTTAATGCAAATTAAAATTGCCATTAACACTATATCAATCAGATGAATAGTTTTTGAGATATCATCGTAAGAAGTAAGTATTATAGACGCGCGACTGCGAGCGCCCTGAGCGCGTTGTGATGTGACGTCACATCGTCACGGGCAGCCCGCGTCGCGCGGTACAACTTGTTTTACTTATAAATCGGAAACTAATTGAGGTATCGACATATTTTTTTCACTAGTATTTTTTATTTTTGACAAAAAATATGGAGAGCTATTTATCAAAAATAGGTAACATTCTCCATTGTTGACGCCCAACGAAGTGGACACGGGTCGGCTAGTATGATATAAAATTTGTTTTGATAATGTGTAACGATTAAACGAGTAAACTTTATTACGTTTCTTAGTTAATACTCGGCCGCGTTAACATGGCACCTGGCTCAATGAATGACGTTTATAGTACTGAGTGAAAAAAAATATTTACTTATTTATTAAAGTTTTTTTTGATACATCAACATTTATTTTCTGCTAAGCCTTTATTATGATCTTATTGCTGTGGCTACACGGGACGGATGGACAGATTTAGTACAGGAGAAAGAAAAATAAAAAATATAAGGAATTATATAATATACAATATACATTTATTGTTAAGGCCTTTCAATAAATATCAATGAATATTAGATTCAAATAGAGTATAGACATAGTAAAAAGTACTGCCGCATTACATGCTTGCAAGCAGCTGAATTGTGTGAAAAATTGACAGTGGAGATTTTTTTAAATTAAAGGTTATTACAATGATGATGATCATCGTAATTATTGTCACCTTCGTTGACGCGACGGTTATGTCGGTGAGTGATCTTTTTCTCTTGAAAATCTTTTTAGGGTATGCAGTTACTTTTGAGTTTTTGGGCTGTGTCCCGGGTCGGTTAGTGTGTGATGTGTGTGATTATTATTTAATGTACATATTTCTTTTGTCATATTTATATTCGGTTCTTTATTTCATTATTGTTGAATATATTTGTTCTATATCCAGTGTACTGTTTGATTAATTTAATTTTATTATTTATGTCATAGTTTGATTTAATTTAAAAAAAATATTTATAATCAAAAATAAATAAAAAAAATATGTGGTAGAAGTCGTACGTCTGCCTCCTTACCACTGCAATTTAAATCCAATCGAATATATCTGGAATTTTATAAAACAAAAGGTGGCAGACAAAAATATCGATCAGTCAGGTAAATAGAAAAATTAACAAGAGAAGTTATACGATCAATAACTGATGCAGACTGGAGAAAAGAGGTGATTCATGTTCGAAAACTGGAAGAAGAGTATTGAGCTAAAGATCGGCTTCAAGTAATTCACCAAAGCCTGAAAGTGATACCGAGGACGATAAGTAGCAGATGGCCTATGGAAGTGGGAGGAGTTAGAGAGTAATAATGAAAAATAATAAAAAATAGAAAAACAATAATAAAAAAAACATAGGTATTGTAGGATAATTATCATCATTTTCATCAATTAATCATCATCTAACTCTTCTATGCCAGACATAACAGTGCTGACATTTTCGTCTTCCTCGGTATCACTCCCAGAGCTTTCTTCACCTCCAAGTGATATAATAACCTTTCTTTGATGAATTTATTGAAGCCGATTTTTTAAGATTTAATTAATATATACATTTATACCGTCCGTACGTACCGTCTGTACCGTGCGACCTACGGGTAGCAGACGGATGGTTGGAAAGATATGGGTAGTAGTTTGGATACTCACTGTACCTGTCCGGACTCTTGCAGATAATTAAGGAGGTTTGTGTCTTCGCTACAGTGAATTACTAAACCTGAAGAAGTACCTATATTTACAACATCGTTGTCCAAAGTAGAAGAGAATTTATTCATATAAAGATTACATTATATACAATACATTATTATTAGTGTGGTTCTATATACGTAAAAATATACTATACTAGTGTGCGTCTTAAAGAGTCAGCAACGGTGCTGCCCCTTCCGGTGATGATGCGCCATTATGTTCAAGCGTGAACATTTGTGTTAAATTTGGAGAACACACTCTCTCTAATACTAAATTTATCTAGATAGCTGTTACAAAATAAAACGTCCAAACCTAACTGTTAAAACAAAAACTTAAACTTTTTTATTATGGTATGGGGGGGCAAACGAGCATTCGGAGTCATTTTAATGACTACCAACGCCCATAGACCTCCATATAGAAACTATACAGATGCGCTGCCCTCCTTTCTCCTTCCACTTCTATAGACCACCGGCTACTTACACACCGCACGAAACGCGACAACACAGCTGTCACTTCACGCCGCGCCGGTCTCGTGAAAGCGAGAGGTATCTCCCCGGTCGTGCTGGCCCAATTCGGCTGCATGCAAGCATACAGTGTGGCACTACCTCTTACTACTAAAAACTAAAAAAAAAAACAATAACAAATTTTTTTTTAAATAACACGAAATTTTAAAAAACCTGTGATGCTAACGCTAGAGATGAGATATACTTGTAATATTCAATACCAGGGCTTACAAGTATGAGTACTTAAAAATACCAGGGTTGGAAACCAGGTTTTAAAATACTTGCAAGTATTTAGTAAGCG
>LUGF01059016.1:512571-548968 GCA_001625245.1 Calycopis cecrops | reverse complement strand
TTGCAGACGATTTCGATCTTTATTGTTTAGTTCACAAGGTGCAAAACTGTATGACAAAAAAATACTATCAAAGTATTTGTCTTGAGCAATAGGATTGTGTTTCTTATTACTATTATTTTGTTTGTAATGTATCGGCGTATAGCAAAATACTTTTATACTTGCAAGTATCTGTTGCGCGTACCAGGGCGCCCTTCTTCGAAGTAAAAACCTGGTATTAAAACCTGGTAGCGTAAATACGTCTCACCCCTAGCTAACGCTACTTGTCTTTTACATCAAAAGCCAGGTGCCATGTTAACGCGGCCGAGTAGTATTTTAGAGAAAACAAGAAAGAATGTCTTTGTCTAGATATTTTTATAAGAATAAAGAAAAATCAATACTTTACGGGCATGCGTGAAAAATATTGTCCATAAAATTGGGTGTGATAGGAAAGGATTTGTGCTGTATTAATGGCACATTAGAATAGCAATAGATAGTTTTAGTTTCTACTATTTACCGAAACAAGATATGAAATTGAAATGCTTTCCAAAAATAGTTAATTGATTTTTTTCTTTGTGTAAGTTGGCAGCATTGGTCTTGACTGTCAAGAACTTCAGAGTGGTGGTGCGATAGTGATTGCGCGTAGTGTTATTGTTTTGTGAGAAAAAATTGTGGAACTTGAATAAATTCTTAGTTATTTCTCCGATAAACTATAAACGTTTGTTCATTTGTTACTATAGATTTATTTTATGTGTGGAATATGTCACTCCTGAACGTGGTAAGTAATAAAATAATTCTTTATCAACACCAGCTAAGGGCGGTACAATAGAGAGAAATTGACAGAAAATTTTCTTACTACACATGTTTTATCACTAAAAAAGATTATATTTCAGTACGTTAACCAATTTGAACGCATTTTCAGCAGTCAGTTTTGCTTTGATCAGTATAACGATGTATATTTCGATGATTTGGTGTATGCATCCTCCATATTTTACTGCTACGTGCGTGGTACCAACTATATAGTAATGTACATTTATAGCGATCTTCCACAACCTCGTTTCGTTTTGTTCGTAAATTCTTCACAGAATATCATTGATTTACTTTATGGACTATTTTCAACACTTATTTCATCACAAAACACTTTTAGGATATTTCCATAACTTACATAGGTACCTAATCTTACCGTACGTCCATCTTCTTGTTACAAAATCAATTAAGCTGTTGGTCTCGTTTTATTGTTTTGTTGTTCTCTTTTTGTCTAGCATTTATTTTTTTCACCAAAATTGATGAACTGGGCGATTATTAGTCTACTTAACGTTGACAACATGATTAATTTCACTGTATAATATTATCGAAAAAAAATCCATTAATTAATAATTAAAAAATAATCTGTTCGAAAATATCATCAAAACTATGGCTATGACATTGTAAATTTAAAAATAATAATTACCTAATAATATACACGTGATATTTAAGTACACATATATATATATATATATATATATATGGTACAGTTTTGTAAGAGGTAGTGCCACACTGCATGCTTGCATGCAGCCGAATTGGGCCGGCACGACCGCGGAGGTACCTCTCGCTTACACGAGACCGACGTGAAGTGACAGCTGTGCTGTCGCGTTTCGTGCGGTGTGTAAGTAGCCGGTGGCCCATGGAGGTGGGAGGAGAAAGGGCAGCGCATCTGTATAGCCTCTATAGTCTATGCGGATGTCTATGGGCGTCGGTAGTCACGAAAATGGCTCCGACTGCTCGTTTGCCCCCCTATATCATATCATAAGTAACATTTTTGTATGCCTACTCTAAAATTAGGCCGATATGATTTCTAAAAATAAAACAAATTTGTTTTAATTTTAATATCTTTTATTTCATAATTATGACAGCTGATTTTATGTGTAATTGAAGTTTTGACCATGTAAAATGGCTCTGTGCTCACACGAAGAAGTTAGCTGCAGATAAAAGTACGGGCGTAAAAAATAATAAGAGTTAGTGCCTCGCTGCATGCATGAATGCATGCAACCAGATTGAGCAGGCACAACTGAGGAGTTGGTGGAGGTTTTGTGTAAGTTTACCTTACATGAGACCTGCATAAAGTGACAGCTCTGCTGTCGCATCTCGTGCAGTGTGTAAGTAGCCGGTGGTGGTGGGGGAGTAGTAAGCAGGATAACACATCTATAAAAGATATATGCAGATGTCTTTGCCATCAATAGTTATGTTAAGTGGCTCCGACTGTTTTTTTCTCCCCTTATACAAAAAAAATAGTGAATAGGTTGTCATTGATGTTTATAAAAATTTACAATACTTATACAATTATATCTCATGTTACTCACAATCATAGAAAAAGAAAGAAGAGGACACAAATTCTTTCTACATCAGGTTTTTTAAACTAATCAAAGTTACAAACCAATTTCAAAGTTTTAACGATTGTACAAAACCCTATGTCCTTGTCTTTGAAAAGGTAAGGTGCTTGTAACAATCTCTTTAAGCATCTATGAATCCGACTTTAAGACAACCCTGTTCTACATTTCATATAAATGTATATATTTATATATTTTTGCACATGTGCACTGTGTATTTGTGAGAGATAACTTAACAGCTAACACAACACCTATTACCAAGAATTTCATCAAAATAAATGATCTTCATATCGTTTTGACTGTTTTATTAACATAAAGAGAGAGAGCCCCCTAACTATGAATATAGTTCATTATCTTGTTTCTTTTTGTAACTGAGTGCTTACCTGTCGACCTAATAAAAAAATAACCGGATGCGAATGCTGGAAACAAAGTAGTAGCAGCAGAGACAATGAGAAACCAATCATTCCCGTACCTGCATAGTTATTGAAGCAAAGTATTTACATAGTCAGAATCTTCAAAAATATCACTTAACTTAAATAAGGTTTGTGCTCATATATTAAAATTTAAAATAATTTTAAACTATAATCAGCTAATATAATTACAGATTTCCTTTCAACAGATTTTCAATAAGATCTATTTAGAAATATTTATTCAAGAAAATCATGTAACAGATTTTTAAGTCTTGTTCAGTACATATCTCGTTAGTATAATGTATCATATCATATTATATCATTTTCTTGTATTTATATTTAAAATTATTATTAACTGTATGTATGTATAGTTAGTGTGTTTTTATTTGAAATCATAATTGCATACTTCAAAAAATAAAGCTCTTGACAATCTCTAACAATTTTTATTAACTGGGGCTATAAAGTTATATCAGTAAATTAATTTATGAAAAGAACACTTGTGTTGATCACGTTTACACACACACAGTTACATTAATTATTATAAACATTCTGCATTTGTTTAGCAATTTATGTTACATATTTACTAGCTTCACAAAGGAACACTTTTTTGAAATCTGGTACAAACTAGTTTCTATAACAAAATTGTAGAAAAGTTTTAAATCAAAAGTTATCATAATGTTGAATGCATAAATAAAAACAACCAAACATAAAAAAACCAACAATCGGACACATGATATAGGATTAAATATAATAATAATAAATCAATATTAATTTTACTTATTTATTCATTTTTATTTATAAATTCTTGCTATTTCAAAGTTTTATATTTTCTGACAAAAAACATCATAACAAGTTAACAGAAATACTGATGTTATAATACCTAAATTACCAAAATTATAATATATCATTATTTTTAATCAGTAAAAAGTAGTAATAAGTAATCAGTAATAGTATTATAATATACATGATAAATATAGTAGTTATCATAGTAGGGTATTTCTCTACTAACGGGAAACTTGATGTCCCAAGCAATTTACACATTGTTGTGGATTTTTTTTATTATTAGAAAATATTTAAAATTATAGTATAATCCAGTACCTTCCAGGCTACCTACTTGTTCACCATGTAAATCTTCAAAATCTTTTTTTTTCTTAATCTTAACCTGTCAAAACACAGTCCCCTGGCGTGTCCCAATCCCAGAATCTTTACTTCAAAACCAATTTTCAAATATTATTTATGTAAAGCGTAACAAAGGTAAAGTAAATTATAAAACTAAAGGTACTGAGAATTGTATATGTTGAACAAATACTTCACAAATATAATAATAATTATTTCAAAATACCGCTTAAAAGTTGTCCTAAATATTTGTGCACAGTCCTCTAGTTCAATTTTAAAAAATTGCTATAATTGTATAGTCTATGGTAACGACTCAATCTTGCGTTGAACAACACGCTAACAGTGTGAAGTTCGTTCCTATCGAGTAAGAACTGCGATGCCATTTTGCGGTTGGTGTCATTCTCCGCCATTGTTGCCGAAACACGCGTCGTGGCCGCTACGCATTACAGTCCCCTGGTAAGTAATTTGAGTGGTTAATATCCTAATTATAGTATGGTTTTGGTATTGTAGATTACGAAAATAAACGTACAATAACTAATTTAGCTATGAAATAAACTAGGATTCGTAAATAATTAATATAGTCCAGTTTTGTGCCAGAAAACACAGTCCCCTGGTGACAGTCCCCTGTGTCGACGCAACACAGGGGATTGATACGGCTTCTAGGAAACTGTGTTTTATGTAAGTTTAAGTAGCAACTAAATAGATTATGTGCAGTTATTATCTTTCACTACAGTTATTACAAAAATAGGTTAGAAACGATTTACCATGCCAGTTGCTAAATTGATAATTATGTGAAATTAATATACCATCACTTATGATCTTACAGTTAGTCACCATGCCACTCAAAAAAGAGGATAAATTGACAAAGGAAGAAATATTAGAAAATAAAAGAAAAGCAGAAAAAATAAGATAAGAACGTAATAAAAATGATCCTCAAAAGAGGGAGGAAATGAGGGAAAAAGAGCGCCAAAAATACCAAAAGAAAAAAGAAAAAGGAGTTAGAAAACTAGCGAAAGATATGAATCCAAGGGAACATAGAGCAGCAAAAAAGATGTGGAAAACACATTGTGCCACATATCGAGCTAAAAAAAATATTCTCAAAGATGTTTCGAATACGTTCATAAGGCATTTTTGGATAATTAAGGGATCAGTGAGACTGATTAAAAAATCACTTGGGTTAGATGTTTATGATAATATGATTGTTGATTTTGATAGGTTTTCTTTTGTTTTCATTATAATTACAAAAATAAAGAGTTTTTATTTGTTTCTTTCGTAAAATCAGTGGTTTTATTAAATAAAAAACAGTCCCCTGGATAGTCCGACAGTCCCCTGTGAGCAATTTTTACAAAATTTGTTCTAAAACTTAAACTAGCAGAGTAATCTTCCGGCCTTTTTTATACTTGTAAATCACTCGTTATTACCTTTCATTCAATACATTTTTAACCTTATTTTAGAATAAAAAGTGAGCAGGACAGATTTCATGTAAAATTTTCCCGTTAGTAGAGAAATACCCAGTAGATAGATATAGTAGTAAGTAGACACTTGTCATTACATAGTATAAAACAAAGTAGCTTTCCACCGTCTGTGTGTCTATATTTTTTTTTTTTTACGATATAGGAGGGCAAACGAGCAGCCGGAGCCATTTTCATGACTACCGACGCCCACAAACATCCGAACGCAACCGAATAAATTTACGCAACAGATTTTGATGGGGCTTAATTTTAATAGATAGAGTTATTCAAGAGGAAGGTTTATATGTATAATAACATAAAAATATTCGCAGGCGAGCTGCAGGCAGAAGCTAGTTTAAAATAAATGCAAGTAATATTTTACCTGAAAGGTTCACAATACACTTGTAAACTCTGAAAATCATTAAATTTGCTTCCAATAATTTACTAACAAAAATTAAATATACAAAATAATTGTTAGCGAATTAACCAGGGTTCGAAGTATTATCATGATATATATCCAATGGCCGTCCGATATATTTGGTGAAGTATATCTACCTATATTTTGTTTTTAGTTGATTTTGCCTGATATATTAGAAAATTTTATGTTTTGGTTTCATTTGTCTGATTTTAAGTACTTACCTATATTAGTAAATAAACCATTATAACATTTTACTTTTTTTTTCTAATAATTTAATGTATATACTATGTTTAATATACTTAGTCTGGCCATAAATACTGTTACAATTAAAAATAAAAAATATTACATTTTGAATTTGGAATCTGTTATTTTTATACGATTGTTCATTGTGTTTTCTCATTTTTGCGCCGATACACTGTACAATATTTTGCGATATTAAAATGGAGTGGAAGAACATAACCGCTGTGATTGCATTACACAAAGTAGGTATGGAGCGAAATGCAGTTTTTAAAACTCTCCCATATACTTGGCATTTGTCAAATGTTTGTGTACCGGGCTATTAATAGGCACAATGAGACTCTCTGTTTGTGACAGAAAGATTTGGCCGTCCACGTAGTGTTCGTACGAAAAAAGTGGTCAAAGCAGTAAGGCAAATAATTCGAAGAAATCCTGTCCAAAGGCAAAAGATTTTATCTCGGGAAATGAGGATAGCATCTAGAACCATGTCGCGTATTTTAAGAGATGAAATGGGACTCTCAGCACGTAAGAAACGCACTACGACGGTGGTAAAATCGAAATAACTACTGAAGCGGTACGCAAACGGAGGTCACAGAATTTTTTTTCTTAGACGTCCGTTTTTTCACATTTAAACACTCAACATTCTCAAAGCTCTAAGCAAACTTCCCAATTAGTCGACACAGTTTAACGTGGGCAATATCCGACTTCAGAGATGGTTTGGTGGGGTGTTAGCTATTAATGAGTGACTGAACGATATTTTTGTAAAAAAGGTATCCGAACATCGGCATAAGTATCAAGATACCATGCTTGAGAAGGTAGTTAAGCTCCTTAATAACACCATGTTCAATAACCAATTATGGTCCTTCAAGCAAGACTCGGCGCCGGGTCATAAAGCTCGGTCCACGCAGTCTTGGTTGGAAGCGAACGTCTCAGACTTTATCAGAGCTGAAGACTGGCCGTCGTCTAGTCCCGATCTTAATCCGCTGGATTATGATTTCTAGTCAATTTTAGAGAGTACAGCTTGCTCTAAACGCCATGATAATTTGTAGTCCCTAAAACAATCCATACTAGACATAAATAAAAATATAAAGTAACAACATGTCTTTCATACAAAATGGATATATAGGTATATATAAATCAAACTTGATAAATATCATATATATCCGATATTTTGATATTTTTAAATAATATTGAATTATATAATATTTTCGAACCGAATTAACTGCTTTTTATTCACTTCTTTCTTCTTCTCTTCACATTTTTTATTATAGGTCACGTGATGCCAAACATCAAAGTTAGTGTGCAGCTAATATAGTTTTAGTAGTTTTCAAAACATAAAACTTTAAGATTGCCATTTTGGGCAACATAATGCAACAGACCAAACCTTCGGATTATTTCAGGTACAGTTTTATAACTGGTTTTGTAGGTAGGTACACATTAGTTCAGTTGGAATTGGAGTTTGTCTATTAACAATTTTGACTAATTTTATATAGATAAATTGCAATCAAGAATCCTCTTTATTTTTTTCTGCTCATGGGTTGCTAAAGCTCTTCAAAATGAGATCATAACCATTACATCAAAACAGACAAAAAAATATAAATTAAAGAAAAATGTACACATAAATTATAAGTCTTAATCATCACAATGTTGCAGAACAATTAGTTTTGTATGTAAGAAAGCCAAATGATTTTATCATTGTCATCAACCTCAATCGGTCTCTTGCTGGACATAGGCCTCTTACAATGAACGCCAACACGATCGATCTCCTACTCGCATCGATCTCAGATCGACTGCACGGAAATCGACTGCCCCTCCTGGTGAATGACCGACCAACACGAAATCTTCCTAAACGAAGCCGCCACTGTAATAAGGTCCCGTTTTTATCCTAAAAGTTCGAAAGTAAAATGACTTATGTGGTGATAATAAAATGACTTAGGGTACTTTAAATTGACACAGTTGTTTTCGTTGAAATGTTGACACTGGGTTTCGCTGGTGACCCTAATACTTGTTTGAGACTTTCGCGTTTGTTACACATATACCACAATATGTGTACTTTACGGTTTTTAACAACAAACCAACCAGGCGACCCTAACGTTTTTCATTATGTTATTTTTGACTGACTATATTTGACTTGATAATCAATTGATCTTAGGATAAACAATGTCATCTTGTTCGTATTATGGCTCGGGTTAGTTACCTATTGTAATATAACTTGCAACAAAGATGTAGTCATACGACATTATAAAGATAAAGGGTTCCTTGACGGAGGCGTGAAATATGTCAATGAGCCGATCGTAGCACCGTGTGGTAACTGACCTTAGCTGCCCGGCGCTCGATTACAACAATTTTACTGTGAACTATCTAAAGTTCTAATTCGAAGAAGCCCCAGTGTACATGACGAATTCGCATCGCGATTAGGTGAATATGCGCTTTTGACTCCTATTGCAAATTTTCCTTCATCATCACAGCTTTTAACAGTCCTCTGGTATATGGTAATGAACACCTCGTCCCTCGACTCCTTGTTACTCACATAAGTAATATTGGAAAAGAGTTCAATTTTCAAAATTAAAACTTATATTTTTACCTTATTGTTTAAATGTGATGTGGTTTAAAGATTTTCAGTTTAACCCACACGTCATGAGGGTTAAGCTCAATTTTCAAACTCCCACACTACTTTTTGAGGAATCACCTGCCACCTTTAGGAACCAAATAAGTAATGATTCATCATCTTAGCAGATGCTGCAGAACCATTGATAATTCTATCTATTCTTCTTCATCGTGTCGATGGCACTAGGTATTATTCTATCTATTGATGAAGACACTGAAAATATCTGCGCTCTCATCTGCTATATTGTATTGTGTAGAAGGTTGGATAAGGGTCCAAGTGTTTTCTATGTATTTAATTTTTAATTAGAGGCTTTGCTCAACTGAACATTAAAACTGGGTTCCTACAAGATTCAGACTAGAAAAATCTACAACGAAAATAATACAAAAAATACCCCAATGTCCTTACAGTTGTGAATGTCATTCATACGCATCTTTAGTGATGTAGATAAGTGCTTTGTTGGAGCTATTCTCGGGAACATTTCAGAATTACAAATCTTTGACTGTAGATATCATCATGATACCATTAGGTAGATACGCGGGTGAAACTGCGCTGCTAGTGAAATTTGTTACAATATCAACATCGCCATCGACAACTAAACAAGCTATCAATGGCGATTTGTTAATATGATTGGTGCATCTAGTCTTAACGAGTCCTGTGCCCTTCGGCTTGTGCATAGACCATAACCAATGACGACCCCTATTTTTTACGGACGTCTCGTCAAACAAATTACTATAATGCAGTTCATTAGGTCCAAGGCTTGCAGGTAACACCTGTAACAATGATTTCTACCTTTGTTCATCCACTTGAAAATGCCGCAATTTATCATTTTATAGGATCCTGCAAATTGATTTTATAATGCCGTTATGAGGGCCAGTCCCATAGCAACGGATATCTATAAGGGAGCATATATTAATTACGTGATGTTTCTGGTAATTTTGGGTTGGGGTAATCAAAAAACTATATTTATCGACACATCTAGTTCAACTCCCTATAATCTCACGTGAGATTTGTAGTAAACTATTATTTTTGCGATAAATAGATAACTGTTATCTTCCAGATTCTTTCTATAAATAATAGTGTAAAAAAATAATAAATTGGAAACTTAAATAATTTATTGAATAATAATATACCTACCTAGTTAAGCACATGTCCGGTTCTAGAGGGCACCCATTACTCAAATTAAGTAAAATATTGGTTCCAACTGCCTGATAGTGAGACATGATTATTATTATATAGTTTTTAATTGATAGTAATTGCCGTTTATGTACTTTTTTGAAATAATTTTTTAACTGACTAATGAGATATGTACCTTCTTTTGCTTGCCAAAATGGTGAAATAGTAGATTTACATTGTGCTATGTATATATAAACTACAATTGCAAAATAAAGAATTTAATTGAATTGAATTAGCTGTTAGTAATTACGCCATGTCCGTATTATTTTTTGACATAATCTGAACTTTAAATCTGATATATGATTTAAATCTGATGGTTCTAAGTTGTGTTAAGCTGTGGTGGCTTGCGCACAGGAGCTCAATAAATTAACAGCTCGATAGCCCGACGTGTGGTCCGTGAGGGTCGCGGTTTATGCGCAAGTGCGACTCCTACGTAGCCCTCAAGATTGTAGATACTATAGCTACTTTGTCAAGGCCTAGAAAAATCACGTAACATTTTCCAAGAATTTCTTCTCCATAAACGTGAGATTTGGTGAGAGTAGCCTCAATCACCCTAAAATGCCACACGTAATTAATGAAGGAGTCCTAGAGCGCAGGACCGACCCCCCGCCCGCGCCTGCCCCCCAGCCCCCGTTTTCGTCTCAGCCGCCTCGCAGATCCGCTGACATCTAGTGAGGTATAGGTGAGGTACAGTCACGAGCAATAGTATATAATTATACACTTTAGAACATTCTCATAATTTGTATTTTTGAAATTCCATATTATTTTGCTTTGACATGTCATAGGATGTAATTGTGACAGGGTTCTAAAGTGTTCGGGACTGTACTCACCGAAGCATGGCACTGACTTTGGACTGTAATTAGATATTGCAAATTCTTAACACTTTTTCGGGATTCGAAAGTTCGTATCCTACGTTGGTATGGATCGGCCGGTATACAGGTCAGACTCGCACTTGGCCGCTTTTTTATTACTCTTATTTATTTCGTTATACTACACGCAACAAGTCTTGTATTGTAATTGCTATGGGAATCTTCGTTTTTTATGGTTTTTGAAAAACGTAGTGGCCCCTCAGACGTAGTACCTCTGAAAAAGAATTATATCTTTGTGAGTTGGATACAAAATGCACTGGCCGGATGTTTCCAGTTAGTGCAATCCTTCCAGTCAGCCGTGGTAATTGTGTGTCGCTTGATACTGGAGTGCAATTTTACTGCATCATCGTCATCATGTCTTATCATTATGATCATCATCATCATCGTTATCAATATCTTCGTCAACATCATTGTCGTTATCGGCAAAGTCACCATCATCATCATCGTCATGATCATCATCATCATCCGATTCGGCTGTAAAATAATATTGTTTTAGTCCGAGCTGGTATCATTGCTTCATTGCCGCCGAATCGGGACCTATCACGTGATACTGAAGTAAAATGCAATTCTCCGATTGCCCTTTTGTGTTCCCCTTATTTATAAAAAGAGTTATATTTACTATTGCAGCACGTATTGTTTATGACGTCCTCGTCAAGGGGTAAGTGAATGTGCGCGTTAAAAGATTTTAGAAAACACTTGTATGGACTGAGAGGTCATTAAACTTCTGCTCTACCGATTTTTTTTTATGGTGTAACGAGTAACAGTGCAAGTCATTTTCATAACTACCGACGCCTATGAATATCCGCTTAGAGATAAACAGATGCGTTACCCCTTTCCCTCTCCTCCTACCTCTAGAGGCCACCGGGTACTTACACACCACACGAAACGCGACAGCACAAATGCCACTTTACGCCGGTTTCGTGTAAGTTAGAAACATGCGATTTTACCCTCCATTTCATCTTTCAACGGTTAACAATTACGTACCTATCGGTGAGCAGGTAAAATGTATGAAATATCAGTACCTGTCTGCCTGTCAATCACGTTGCGTGCTCCAGTATTGGTTTCGGCGGTATATATTTCATACTCGTTATCTGTCTGTATCCCGATACTATCAAAGCTGCGGGGAGAACATGCAAAATTTTGCGCTCATTTGAACAAAGACTGTCTAATAACGTATGGATAGAGCCTTGAAATGCAGCAATTTTTCTTTCACTTTCGCCATCGCTGGAGAAAAAGCAGAATCCTTTTAAAGGCTTTTCACGTTACAATATACAACTGTAACTGATTTTATAGTATTTTTTTTATTTTACAAGCCCGACGATTTAGAAGCTTACAGCAACTGTGGTCACGGGTGGACAACCATGGTAGGTGAGTGAAATATACTGCGAAAAAATCCGTTAAATTGTTTTATTGTAATGAATATGATATTCGTGTAGGCTTTTCGCTTGTGCAAGCGTGTACTAAGGTATCGACAGCTGCTAGACTTTAAAAATCACAGCAATTTCTTTCATTACGATTTTTGAGAATAACAAATGAAGTTGAATGAAGAGGAAAAACAGTTTTGATACTTTAGCGATAAAAGTAAAACATGAGAATTCGTTACAGAAATGGTTTTGATGCATAAATTGTTCAACAGAGTACGAAGAGCAAGCGTGGTCGGAACTGCATGAGGTTCAAACCACAGGGTTGCGCTTCGTGCGCGCTGTAGCGTTAACACAGTCTAGTTACGTGTCCGCTACATCTTTGGATTAAGGAAATCTGCAGCCCTACAAGCGTTTATATGCACGCAAAGAGCATTGTGTCTTTAGTACATCCATCTTTAGTAGGTACAGTCACGAGCAATAGTCACAATTACTTTGACAAATCACAGCAATGATATGAAATTACAAAAATACAAATTATGACAAGGTACTAAAGTGCATATTGTTTGCTCGTGAATGTACGTGAATGAAATATACATGAATATACTTGTTTAATTAGGTGCTTTACACATCAATACGTTTGTTGATTTGTATAATTGTATAGACAAATTTGCAGGCGAGATGAGTGAAGCGGTCTGAGTCTATTAGTGATATTGAGACATTGCTCTCCATTAGTTCACTTTCTCTACTCATCCTCTCTGACTAGTGGGGCCTTTCCGTCTCAGGCCCATGGAATTTTGTCGTCTCGCCACTCTATTTGTACGCCACTGTATGTCATGTCATGCAGGTGATTTAGGGTTTGAACAGCTGATGATAGCGTTGATCCCAGTTTGTTTTGCACGTGTAAGTTTGTTATTGAGTGTCTATAAACAACATTAAAGGGCAAAAGGACAACTTACACGGCTTCATCCCTGTTACTAGCGGGGTGGCGAGGTGGCGACTCTTTGTAAACGCGTCTTAATATAGCGCGCCATTGTACGCCAATGTACAATGGCTGATATTAAAATTCCACCTTGAAGCACAGGGATGTCGACATTTGATTGCTTTTTATTACTTTTATCGATTATTATTTTTAATCGAGAGATTCCAGAAACCAATGTGGTTTTTGTATCTAGCCAATTATCCCATTGCTGGGTGTACCATGTACATCTGGGGAGAAGAGACGGAGAGCTTCATTACGATCCTTATAGAGACGTCTTGCCTCCTCCACATTTATTACTCCTCGTATAAGCAGCCAGCCTTAATATTATTCCATTTTATTAATTTTAATTTATACATAATATTATTTATAACTAGTTGACCCGACAGCCGTTGTCTTAACAAAATATGTTGTCATGGTAACGTGTAATGTTATGTGGCCGAATTGCTCTACTATAGTGTATATTGGTTATCGTGGTCATGGCAGAATCGCTGGAACACTTGAGCAAGATAGTCGGGGATTTCGATAGTTTCCCAACGAGTGGGCCGAAAAATGAACTTCGACAAGACAAAAGTCATGTCCTATGTTCATGTAACAGAGTACCACTAAATGTGGGGAACTCACTTCTTGAAGTTGTTGATCCTTTTTGACTTCAAGAAAGAGATTGATCGCCGAATCCAACTCGGATTTTTCAAATAAATGAGGTTACAATAGCTCAATCGGATTAAATCGGAATCAAGATGTCTTCAAATAAATGAGGTTACAATAGCTCAATCGGATTAAAATTCGTGATTTGAGATACTCTACGAATGTATAACAGCTTCGAAAATGCAGGAAGCTGAAAAGATTTATAATAAAAGACGTTAATAAAAGTAATCTTATACATATTATAAAAATAAATCGCCCGGCTGCGTCTTTCTGTATGTTTGAACGCGATAAACTCAAAAACTACTTGATGGATTTTTATACGGTTTTCAACAATAGAAGGAGTAATTTTTGAGGAACGTTTAGGCATATAAATTACTATGCTTTTATGTAAATTAGCAGAAATACGGCGTTAAATGTTGAATAGGTCGCCAAAAATCTCGCCAACTGGGAGCTTTCCACGCAAACGCCGCGTAAACTAGCAAAGATATAGTTGACTAATGTACTAGCGAATTCAAAATCTATAAAAAAGTTCCAGATAACATATCTCTATCTCTTATTGTTTACTTACAATAGTCACTTTTATGCTCAAATTTTTAATTAAAACATTACGTTATTTTCAAAGCAATTTTCTTTAGTTCAGTAATAATCCTTATCCTAATGAATATGTTAGTTAGCTTAGGCATTTAATGCAAATTAAAATTGCCCTTTACACTATATCAATCAGATGAATAGTTTTTGAGACATCATCGTAAGAAGTAAGTACTATGGACGCGCGACTGCGAGCGCCCTGAGCGCGTTGTGGTGTGACGTCACATCGCACAGTGGAAAATTTGGGCCCGTATCGGATCAAAAATCTGTAACTTCAAGGTTTTTCATCGTATTGTATTGAGATTTGGCACATGTTTACAGTGATATACAAAGATTTTAAAAATAATCAATTTTTGTATTTTTTTTCAATGTATACATATTTATTTTAGGTGAAAAAAAAAGAAAAGAGAAAAAAAGTAATACGAGTAGTTTATTTTTTATAAATAAGTACTAATATGAGTAAAATTAAGAAAACTTAAACAATTACTTATCACACAAGCATAATAAAATACATAAAATTATAAAATCGTATAGTAGGTACCTATCTATACCTCACACCAAACTAATTGTCTCAGATTGTACAAATCTTATAATATTATTGGTTTTAATAACTAGGTTTTAGTTACTTATAATGTCATATCTAATTGTTATTACCCTCGCTTTTCCTAACTAAAATTACTTCCGGTGTAAATGTAGGATCACCTTCAGATACCACCTTCAAAAGACTTAGTGCCTCTTCATCAAGATCCTTCACATTTCTCACATAAGACTTTCTTAAACTTGAAATTTATGGATCTGAAGTATATAGAAGCGTTTTAAAATACGTCTTCATTTTCTGGCATGGTGCAGGCGCATATTTCTGTAGTCTTTATTGCGCGACTCGCAAGATGCACAAATCTTCCGACAGTTGCCCAATAGGAAGAACAGAAAAATGTTTGATCACGTTTTTTCCATGTATAAGTTATTTGAGCACGGATGATGGCATATAGTACCAATCATAGTTATTAACATAAATTCGCGCAGTTTCTAAGGCATTAACTTCAAATTTTACGGGATCGATCATCACGCGTTACAAATGTGCTCAAACCCATATTCTTCTAGTAAAAGAGTGTTTTTCCTTTTCTTTGTTGGTTCTGAGCTCTCTCTATAAGCAATGCACGGTCTTCCTCGTTCACCAGAAGTTAATGGCAGTGAATGTGCTTCAGACTCCGGAAACTATACTGAATATCCTGACTCCAGCCAGCTTGTATTATTCCGAATAAGTTTTCCTTTTTCCATGATGCTTGAGCCCAGCGCTTATTGAAAGAAGGCAGAATATGTCTTTGAATTTCACCAATTACAAAACACAAGTTGTTTTCAGAAACATTTAATGTTTGCTGTAGAACTATGGGCAACGATTCCAAGGTTCTGCCACACTCAATATAGGGAATGATGAAATCGCCCTTAGTACAGTTGAAAGTTGACTTTTTTATGGAAATAACCAATTTAAATAAGTGTCACTTAATATGAAATACACGCTGAAGTGTGCAATTTGAAGATATTTGCTTCCCCTTATATACTGTTTTTTTTAATTGAAATACGTACTAATATCAATGTTATGCATATTTACTCACGCAGGACGAGTGCAAAATAGATGATAAGCTATTTCTATCAAGATATTGTGGTTAATATTGTTTTTGTAAACTATGTCAGCAGTAACCGCAAAAGATACCGAAATATGTACTCCGACCGCTATCACATTTTTACCCATAACTTCCAAGATCGCAAACTTCCGCAGCTGATTTTTTAAATTTTTTAATTATGAATAGTTAGGCTATCAAATAACACATAAAGTTGCGCGTGGGGAGACGTGGGTAAATGTGAAAACCTTCGACGAACAAAAAAAAAGTGAAAAATAGGGTATGTCAATTTTTAAGTACTTACTCAAAAATAAAAAGCATATTAAAAAAAGTTAATAGCTCATTATTAAGAACATAAAATATCCTTTTTAAAAATGTATAAAACCGCATGCATGTGCTAAATACTTTTTTCACAATTTGAATTATGTATATGCAAACATTTGAATGAGCCATCCGCTACTTCAACTTACTTCAACCTAAGAAAAAAAAATATTTATGCAGTTTTAGTACAAAAAATGTCTGATTAGGATTATTTGGTTATTAGAGTATCGAAGGCAATAAATATTTCATTCAAATTGTGATATTTTCAAAAACCATTTATGATATGCTCTAGTTCTACCATTTTCCACTGTGCATCGTCACGGGCAGCCCGCGTCGCGCGGTACACATTGTTTTACTTATAAATCGGAAACTAATTGAGGTATCGAAATAATTTTTTCACTAGTATTTTTTATTTTTGACAAAGAATATGGAGAGCTATTTATCAAAAATAGGTAACATTCTCCATTACACGAGGCCAGAGTAAAGTGACAGCTGAGCCGTGTGTAAGTAGCTGGTGGCCCATGGAGGTGGGAGGAGAAAGAAGCAGCGCATTTGTGTAGCCTCTTTGCGGATGTCTATGGTCGTCGGTAGTCATGAAAATGGCTCCGACTGCTCGTATACCATAAAAAAATAATTAAATGTGTTACTTTGATTTGTATTTGCAAACTGTTCTTGAATTGCTTAAAAACTTACGTAGAAAACAACGTGTGACAACTCCGACACGGAAGTGGAGTTTACTCCGTATGAACATGACTCTGAAGTGAAAGCTGCGCAAGACACGAAGGCGAACTAAGCGTTACGCTTAGCGTCAATGTGTTACACGATATTACTCATATTTTTATACCTACCGCATACTTTATATTTCGATTCGATTAGTTTCTTTTATTTCTATTCGATTCTTGAATTAAATTGTTGGGGATCGTGCAATAAACTTGAGGCGGCACTTTAGGTGCTAGGTAGGTAATACTTGCAAATGAAAATATGTATTGAAATTGCATATACGCATATTTTAGTTTAAGAATAAACGTCAAACGAAAATATGCAAGTTAATAGTTCATATTTGTGCCACTAGGCGTGACAGTATAGAAACTGTTTCCGACGACAATGTCATCTGTGACATACAACCACAGTGCCACAAATATATCTGACCCGGTGGCCAAGACTGGAACTAAAGCCGTTATTTTGAAATGACAATCTGTCGACAGTTTTATTGGTGGTGCGACGCACATAACACATCTACCCTAAAGGGTAAGGTGCAAGAAATATTATTTTAAAGGTTTATCTTTTATGCAAGAAGGGAAACATCTTCAAGCGCCATTAATACTGTTTGTAAAACTGTTGATTGTAAATTTGATTTTTAAACGACCATGATTATAATTTATAACATTAAAATATAATAGTTCACTCTTATTTCTAATTTATTATTTCTAATTAACTATTATAATAATAGTTATCATGATTTTAGTGTTGTGATGGCATTATTTTGATTAATCCCTGCATCATACATAATTTTTACTTTAAAAATCGGGAAATTTGATTTAATGGCAACACTTAATTAGATAAGAGCGCTGCTGTCACCGGGTCAGATAAGTTTGTGGCACTGTACATTATTGCCGTGTCAAAGAACACTATTGTTTAAGTTTGTACCGAGCGTCCATTTTCACATACGGTTCATTGAATCGTTGAAATCTGTCGGGTCGTTATGGATGGCGGTGAACAGGTGCTGGGACTTTTCACCGACTTAAACGGACGAGGTTCTCAAGTCAATTGTGCAGACTTCTTTCTTTCTTTTCTTAGTTTCTATCTATAAATTAGTAAGAGATAGTACCACGCTGAATTCATGCAGTCGAATCGCGCCTGACCACCGGGGAGGTACCTCTACACACCACGCCGGCCTAAAGTGACAGTGCTGTCGCGTGCGACGTTTACCTAAATAGCCGTTGGCCCGTGTAGAATGAGGGAGGATGAAGGACAACGCATCTACCTATAAAGCCTCTATGCGGATGTCTAGTCTAGTCGTAAACTAGTCGTAGTCTAGTCTAGTCATGAAAATGGCTCCGACTGCTCGATGGCCTCTTATACTGTTAAAAAAACTCTCATCGCTCATGATTATTGTTCCATACGAATGAGAGTATTACATGTTTGTCTTCATATCGATGAAGCTGCACTGACCTTCAGTCCTTAGCGTAATTTCTACCTAAAAAAAAAAAAACACGTTTGTCACATTTTATTTGTACAATTAAAACCTATCCTTAACAGCCTTTTATAGGGGTGGGTTGGTTTTTGAACTATTAGTAATTCATCACCCTATTGTACCGCCCACAACTTTGTATTAGGTATAGTAACGATGATTTCTTCTTGTTCTATAGAGTAGATACACCTGTTGACTTGTTTGCCTATGAATTTGAAATAAGTTGAAATATTTTATCCGTGACTAGACTGAATAAGAGATGAATGATGAAACTCGAGCCATTTTCCGTCGCTTTTGTTTTTGCAAAAAAGTAATGAAATAGTGAAATTACACTATATTTTTTTTACTTGTATACTGTTTGTATTTTAAAATTGTAGCTACAGTGACGTCTATCACGAATCTTTTGTCGACACTGATCGCAAATGCTTATTTTGGAAACTTGTTTTTTTGCAATCCGCGAGTACGTTCACACTTGGGCACATATCACGTGAACCCGATTGAACCTTCGGCGGATGGGGCTCGTTGGCCATCCGTCCCCTCTTGCAGGACTAAGAGCTGTCACTTGACGTCCATTGTCCGTGAGAACATGTCAACTCACCTTAAATGTGCCACCGACCCTGACGATTGACCCGAACCACTTCAAACCCACTCATGCTAATATAAAGGCGAAACATTGTGAGTGATGATATTTAATTGACTTGTTTATGTTCACTAGACAGTAGACAATTGAAATATATTTCAGATTATTATTATAAAAATACATGTGATACATATATAAACATTCACGACGAATATTATAAATGCGAAAGTTTGTGTTTGTTTGTTACTCCTTCACGCAAAAACTGCTGAACGGATTTTCATGAAATTCTATACGGGGCAAACGAGCAAAACAGAGACGTTTTCGTGGCTAACGACGCCCATAGACATCCGCATAGGGGCTACACAGATGCACTCCGTCCTTACTCCTCCCAACTCCATGGACCACCGGCTACTTACATATAGCACAAAACGCGACAGCATAACTGTCACTTTTCGCCGGTGTCGTGTAAGCGAGAGGTACCTCCCCGGTCGTGTCGGCCCAATTCGGCTGTTAAATATAATTTCGATAGCATGGAGATGTTGTTTGTACCTACAATTTCTTTATGAGGTACAAAACAGTAATAAAGCTTACGCAATGAATGTCTTTACTTATAAATTGAGTTGACTTATAAATTGTTATTGTCCTGTTTTCTCACAAGCCACTAAGCCGATTGCCATGGAACTTATATTGTAAGATTCAGGGAGCTTCGGTATTTTTATTATTATTTATAGAAAGTAGTGAATGTAGAATCACTCTCTTAAATGTCTATATGTATACGGTATACTTTGTTGACCGCATGGCGCAGATTGGGTAAGCGGAGTATGTTGCGCCAGGGTCGAGGGTCGAATCCCGCCTAGGTCATGGATGTTTATTTATGTGTAATGTGTATTTTTATAAAAAAATCTTAAATATATAAAATTAAAATAAAATATACTGTCCGTTGCCTAGTACTAGTACCGTAACACAAATCCGTCCACAGATGTCATCATTATTGGTATTATTATTATGTATTATATTACTGTGGCTGTACCTGTAACTTCGATGGCGTGAATTTTAGCGAAAATTATTGTTCAGTTCTCAGTTATTATTTATATTTATATTGCTAAAATAATAAAATATATAAACTTTCTAAAAGTAAAAGCAGCCTAAGTTACTCCTCATTACATCAGCTATCTGCCAGTGAAAGTGCCGTCAAAATCGCAGTTGTTACATAGATTAGCCAGAATAAACATATAGACAGACAAAAAAAAGTCCGGTATATGCACCGTGTATCGCTTTTAACTAAGGAGTGGTTATTCCAATATAACAAACATGCCTCAAATTCACTTGTATAGATACACTGGCGTAACTGTATCGGTGGATGCCAATTTATCAGAAGAGGCCTCGCGTCCAAGGTTAGTATTCTCCAATGCCTATGGATCTCGACCGGGCGCCAATCAGACCGGGCTCGTAGAATTTTCCAGACTATTATTATAGAGTGGTCTTTAATAAAATACACACCATAATAATAGTGACGTGTATTATTATGATAAAGCCGATACCACAAGTTTGTAGTCGTATATTGATATTGTTAATAAAAGTGAGTGTTTTTTTATTTTAATATCATAATGTATCCTCCGACGATCGATATTTAAAGAACTAATACTTCAAGCACAACATTGTATATTGGTAATAAATTTACTGATACATTTTCCATAACATGGCAAGGGGCAGTGCCCCTGCTTTGTAGACAAATGGGATCAGCACGGCCGGGTAGCACCTCTCGTTTTTATGATACCGCCGTGATATGACAGCTATGCGTTTCTTGCGGCGTATGAGTTTTCGGTGGCCCATTCAGGAGGACGGGAAAGAAGTCATGACAGTCACGCGAATGTCTAGGCGGGTCGGTAGGTTCGAAAGTATCCGACAATTTGTTTGTCTGTTATGCTATAAAAATAAATATGAATTAAATTTAGACTAAGTACACTGTAACGAGTATACTGTTGTATACTACTCCAACAGTGATATTGTAATTGTTATTCATTACATAATCACGTAATGCCTATGTTTTGAATCGGCGGCGAAGCGTATATAAATACACTTTTAATTTTAATACTATTAACTAGATATACAAAAGCCTAGATTTAGAGTTTAGACTAATAGACTAGATTTTCTGGGGGAATAAACATCGTTCATCCAAATCCATTCGGCTGTTTTTACGTAAACGTATGACAAAGTAGCTTTCGCATCTATAGTATTAGTACCTTATTAATCCTGGCATTTGTGTCTTAAAATCACATTGTTTTATATTGAAGTACAAAATCCTACATTGAATCTTACTTGGAGTAGGACTAAGAAATCGAAGAACGTAACATACGTAACGTACATAACTAGGCAAAGTGACGGCTATGTTTGCTGTTTGTGAGATTCCGGTCCCCTATTTGGAAGGAGAAAAAAAAAGAAGACTGAGGAAGTCGTGTCTGTAATTGTCTCATTCACAAGGGATAAATTAAAAACTATAAAAAATATGTTCAGTGTGATCGGGTGTCATCGAATGGTCAAGTCTTCGCAACATCCGTGTTTGTATGAATAGAGTACATGAGAGAGTACATATATAATGAATGATAGAGTCCATGTGGTGGAGCCGAGACAAACTGTTAGGATCGATCAGATTGAAGCCGCGTCAATAGTCTCCATTAGTGCCAATCAATTGTTCCATTTTAGTGCTCATGTTCATTTAGAGCAGCACACATGCTACTTTTAGCGTTGGCGATCAGCGATTCAGTCGCTCTTTAAAAGCTAAATGCAGCGACCAGATGCTCCCCACCGCATACTTAAAATGTCCTGCGCGGCGATTTAGTCGCTTTGCGACTAAAACGACAGTGAGTGTTGCGTATCGAACATCAGAGCAGTCGCTAAAACGCGCGATCCTAATACCGCGACTGAACGCAGAACGATAAATCGTGATTAAGTCGCAAAATCGTCGATCGCCGCTGCTAAAACTAGCGTGTGTGCTCTCGCCCTTAATGTTGATTCTCGAAATACGATGTTCATTTTCGAGTGAAAAATGTTGTTGTACAAAGGTGACAAAGAAACATTTGGCGCAAAACTCGATTGTTTGATGTACGCCTCACCCTGCCGGCTTTTTACAGGCGCTACGATACACGTGTCAGCAATACAGGGGGTAGCAAAGGGAAATAAACTAGAATTCTGGAATGTAATTTTAAAAATCACACCTGGAGTTGTATCTCGTATTGCAAATGTTAACTGCGTTATTGGAAAACTTTTACTAAAACGCTGACGGACTGTTAGCAGTTTAGTAGAAATGTTAACGAATAGTTAGCAGTTTAGTAGATAAAATTGCTCGAACTACAGTTTACTATTTGTTGATTGCGCTTGGAAAAAGGCACAGAGTAGGAAACCATCAGTTTGCTAGACTAGATTAATAAAACTTCATAATGAAGCTCTGTTGTTTGAACCTCGCCTACGGTACATTGTAAACTATTGATTTGTTGTCAACGTCCCTTGATTCAAGGCTACTAGTGACGCGACACTAGTGATGCGACTCGAGTCATATTTTTACTCGAGTCACTCGAGTCAGTTTTATCATACTCGTACTCGAGTGAAAAAAAATCCTACTCGAGTGAACTCGGCGCAGCGAGTTGACCGAGTTCACTCCACGACACTCGAGTCTCCGAGTGAACTCGTCACTCGAGTGACATTTTTACTCGAGTGACTTTTACTCGAATATAACTCGAGTGAGGGAACAATCTTACTCGAGTGACTCGATTTGCAAATTCCTACTCGACTCGCATCACTACGCGACACTCGGTAGGGCTAGGGCGAAGTTCGGCCAGGTTAAAGTGACCTATGGCTGTCCATACTCCAAGAACCTTACACTTGTTTAGATGTTGGGAAGTTTCGGTCGGAGGACCGTACGGTGGTGGAGCAAAAAAGCGATTAAGTGCACTGGTTACAGCGAGGATTCCGTACCAACGATGATATGATCATTACAGCAAAAAGTTGACAGTTGACAAAATTATTTATGTAGGTACCCAATTTGTACGAAATGTAGTACACATATGAGTTTGTTAATTTTTTTCGGCCTAGTATCACATAATTCATAAATAAAATTAATAATTTTTTGGCTGTAGGTACAATAAGTGATAAATATGTGCTATAAAATTTGTACGTTATTAAATTTTTATATTCCGGAGATTATATATACGGTCAAAATGGACAAACAGCGGAGGCTTAGTAATAGGTTTCTGCTTTTTGGAGATCGGTATACAAAAGTTATCTTTGGGCACGGAGGCCTTAATAAGGTTGACAATACAATAGAATTACAATCACATTTGAACGGTGATTTATAAGTTTCCCTAAACTAGTTGAAATTGTTTCCAACATTTTAAAATGGAGAACTCGCAGTTTTACGTAATGGAAAGTTGACAATAAATGTTTAAACTCCCTTTATGTAATGAGTCGCGACGCGGACGACGCTGAAAAAGATTAAATTTTCACTCGTCGCTACTTGATCATCGGCAAAGAAGTTCCCAAATAGTGTCGACACTTGTTCGCCTAAAGTAACTTAATAATTCCATCATCGATGCACGGCTAGAGGGCCGACCCTGACAAGTTTGTCTTTGTAATGGACATGTTTGCAAAGTCGATTTCATCATCAACAAGAATCAATCTGACCAAATCTATATCTAGTTTATATTATAAATGCGCTAATTTAGATGCGATAGTTTTAATTCAGATGAAAGTTTCTTACTCAATCACATCAAACTACTGGACGGATTTTGATGAAACTATTGTTTTAGCTTATATACTAGAAAGTGTTGTTACGGCTTCGAGCTCTATTGTACACATATTTTAGTAGACATCGTAATAAAGGGTTTCAACGCATGTAAACTGGGGGTAAAAGCTAGCACTACACATATATAATATAAATTTACTTATGAACAGTATTAAACGCAGTGAGATTTGCGTTTCATGTCCAACTAAAACATATAACGATAACTGGGCTGTTTATTGAAATTGTCACCCATTGCGCGTTCCCGTGACAAACGAGGAGACAGTAAAAGAGACTCATGAAATTAGTTTCTAGTTGCAGTTGCTAATTGCGCACTTGTGACTGTGACGTGGTGAATGTTTTACTTCGCCATCGTTGTTAACTTAGCAGTGGGTCGCCAGCGAAACTTTGGCGTTTAATCAACTGATCTACGAAAGCTTTTTTACTGTACAATTTTATCGTACAATAGACATTACTTTATTTGACAGTTATTTATCGACAACAATTTATTTTATTTTCCTTTCTTTATTTTTTACTAGAACTCTCTATTTTTCTGCACATCTACGTCTAGAGTTTTCAAAGTGAGAACATTACCGATTACGACAAAAGTCAGCTTAGGTACTCTATAATAATTAGTATACCTATATTATTTATTATATAGTCTATACATGTAATAATAAAATATTAAAATATAAGACAAGTTGAAAGCGGCCACTGATGATGGCCACGTCAGCATTACGGAAAATAATCTATTTGACAAATCGAAGCGAATGTAAAATACGACGTGTCAGGTCAAGTCATTCCATAGATTCACCGAGCGCGTCGCGATGTGGGACAGGTGCCCTCCGCCTCTGACACGGACGCTGGACTCGTGAAATATATTGTTTCGAGTGACGAACTTGTTAGTTCTAACGCAACAGACGTGCGAGTTTGAGAGTTTCCAAATTACGTATTTGATTACTACTCGATTCAGTTCCTACGCAAAATTGCACACGGTCTCTAAATCAGTCCTGTAATAATTACATTTATATCATAATATATTGAATAAATGTAGTAATTATATAAATGAATTGATATGAAGATGATGAAAAAATATATAATAAAAATGAATGATAAAAATAAAACATACTGAAATTAAATGAAATGAAATGTAAAAGACTATTTTGAATAAAAACATTTCATTTCAATCTCTTATTAGAAGCATTAGTGGGAGATAGCAAGGACTAATCCCTACTTTCCCTACTTAATTATAAATGTTCGCTACGCTTTGACGCTAAAACTAATCAACTGATCAGCATGACACTTTATACATATATTCTTAGCGGCATTGGAGAGGACATATAAGATTTTCTTAAAAATATAACGTGCGCGAGCGGAGCCGCAGGTAAAAGCTACTATATACTTTTTAATTCAAAATTACAGTCAGATATTCGCGGTTGGTTTGTCTTCGATTGTGCACCTCATTTCTCCAGCCGTATCCCGTGATTGCCTTCCTATCGAGACAGAAAAATGAGGGAATAGATAATAGAAAATTGCACTTTTATTACTGCACTCTTTTGTGTTGTACACAATGTCGTAATAAGACGTTGGAGAGTCTATGGATTTTACCGTCTTAAATAAAAATGAACAGAGACTATCATTATTTATTTTATTTGTTTGTACCCTTATACTACTAATAAGGGTACAAACGAGCAATCGGAGCCATTTTCATGACTACCGACTACCGGCCCGTGGACATGCGTATAGAGGTTATACTTCTTCCTGCTCCCACTGGCTACTTATACACCGCGGGAAACTCGGCAGGACAGCTGTTACTTCATGCTGGTTTCGTGTAAGCGAGAGGTACCTCTCCGGTCGTGCCGGCCCTATTCGGCTGCATGCATGCAGCGTGGCACTACCTCTTACAGAATATCCTAGATATTTAAGGAATATTATTATCGTGAATATTATTACATTATTATTATATTACTAAATAGTTAATTTAGTCGGTAGTAAAGGACGTGTAATATTGTGCTCACGCGGAGACTAAATTGCTGGAACGAGGATGACAATGTCATCCATTAACCGGATATTGTCATTGCAATGTACTTCAAGCTAAACGTTCATTTTCGAGAATTAATTAATATTACATTGTGAAGCAAGTTGCGCAGCCTTACACACTACACTCTGTTCAGATAGTGTAGAACTGATTAGCAAATAGCAATAGTACTGTTCTGGGCGGAAATGTGTTAGCGAAAACTTGTTTTTGTAGTATAGAAAAGCAACGAGCAGTCGGAGCCATTTTCATTACTCCGACGCCCATAGACATCCGCATAAAGGCTATACACATGCATTGTCCTCCTTCCTTCTCCCTCCTCCATGGGCCACCTGCTACGTACAAACCGCACGAAACACGACGGTACAGCTGTCACTATGCCGGTATCGAGTAAGCGAGAGGTACTCCCAGTTGTACCTGCCTTCGGCTGCATCTCTTATAAAGAATATTATTATTGGTACAGAAAGTTTTAATGAATTTGTACAGTACAAAGTGTTAAAGTGTGTACAAATATATTGGCACTTGTTGTTCGCTCGCTTTATCCCACAGGTTGCTAATCCCTCGCGCCACGAGCCATATCACGTGCAGGATCTAGGGTATTAGTGCTCCGGGAGACACCTGGATGTATCCGCCTATAACTTATATTTACCATTAATCCCACCCAACATTTTATGCTTAAACTATGAAGAAGGTTTAGTGATTCAACACTCATAAGAACGATATCAATGTAAGGAAATATTGTCAATGTCGCGCCATGTGTCGCGGGTTCATGGTTCAGGTCATGGATATTTTTATCTATCTATATCTATAGTAAAAATCTTAAATATATAAAACACATTAAATGCATTTTCGTTATCTAGTACCCGTAACACAAGTCCTTACGGTACTTTCGCTAACGTGGTGTGTTAAGTCCATAGATATTATATTATTATATGATTGAGGATGTGAATAAAAATAATTCTAACACAGATTTATTACAAAATAATCACAGGTTTAGGCATAGTACATATTTTCATTACACAATTGTTTGTGTAAAAATTTTGCTATTCAGCGACCTGAATTAAATATATTGGCATAATATGTTGTTGCGCAGCGTGCCGTACATCTTACTGAGCAAAAAAACGAAATGCAAACATCCTACTAATATTCTAAATGTTAATGTGAGTTTGTTTGTTAGGCTTGCACGACAAAACTACTCAACGAATCATCATGAACGTACGTTCGTACACATATTCCTAAGGGTATTAGAAATGATATAGGATACTTTTTATTAAAAAAAAACTAGAAGTGTAAAAAAAATATTGTGAAAGATATTGGATTTCTAGTGCAGTTTTATTTGAATATAATTACATTGACATTTATTAAAGGGCTTCAACGCGAGCGAAGCTGCGGGGAAAAGCTAGTTATACAATTGTAAAAAGTTATGATTAAATATAAAAATAAATGTCAGTGCACTTATATTATATTAACTAAATGTAGTATGCCTCGACATAAAGGCAACAGGGGACGAATGCGAGGTAAAGGATAAGTTGCGAAGTCTTCAGTCACGTTGGTCGAACTTAGATAGATTCTCTACATTTGCAAATTGATAATATGTTACAAGTAACTACGACAAAGTTCACTCTTTGAAGGTTCTCTTCCCACAGGAACGAATGAACTTTTCTCGAATGGATGCGTTTTATAGATGTGTCGTAGAGACGTCGAATTTCTAATGTCGAATGTTTTCTCGCGACTGTTGAGTATTTGTGGGTTATTAGGAGTGGGTCTACGAGTATATCTCGTATGTGTCGATATATCAATGATATTCAAATGATGTATACGTCTCCTAGAATATTGTCTTTACGCTACATTCTCTGAATATTATTAAGATAATCAATGTTGCTCTAATCTGCTTTTTTCAGAACGTAGCTTCTATGATCTTTATTATTCTGTTGTTCCATTGGGGATGATTGCTGTACATGTATTAATTTTAGACTTAGGCCTACTTATTACTCAATTCTAAAACAATCTTACATGATAGTTGGTAGGTCGCAATCTCGCTTATCATATTAATTTATAAACAACGCTCTACGCAAAATTTTACAATAATGAATACTTAAAACATGCATGACCTGGGCGGTATTCGAACCCCTTGTAGCACGTGCGGCTTACCGTATACGGTACCACTGCGCCAGGCGATCGTCGAAGACGACGAAGAAGGGTTGATATTCTTAGTTAATCCATTGATCTGTTCTTGACCCATCGCTGAATCTATCGCAGTGCCTATGCCCCAGATGCCTGTGCTAATTTCAAACTTAATCTATACTAATAATATAAATCTGAAGAGTTTGTTTGTTTGAACGCGCTAATCTCTGGAACAACTGGTCCGATTTGAAAAATTATTTCAGTATTAGTTAGTCCATTTAGCGAGGAAGGCTATAGACTACTTTTTAACCGACTGCGGTAGAAAAATGGATTCACGTAAACGAAGTTGCGGGCGTCCGCTAGTCATATATATTATAATGGAATGGAATCCAGCTTGAAATTTTCTAATTACACTAGTCCATAGTATCTAATCTCATCTATCGGATATGAGGTTCAATTTGAATGACATAATAGTGTCTGTTATTGTAGTTGTGTATGTTTCTTTTATTAATTTTTACTTCATGTCGCCTTACAAATAAAGTTGTTTTTATTTTAATTGTCAAGTTGAATGTATTTCTTACTTGGTAGTTAAATGTTGCGAATTTCACAAAAAAACATTGTTTAATCTAAAACAAGATTACAATAAGATGTATAGTTTTAAGGACGATTTATAAAATTAAAAGAGAAAAATATTTTTTGCTTATCAAATATATTTTGTCATAGCTTATTACAATTTTCCACTCATTACATTAAAAAAGCTTTATGTAAGAAAAAATGAGATGTAATTGGTGGACGTTTGTTCATTTTGGCAATAACGAGCACAATAGCTTATATCAATTGAGGATTTGTCGTCGCCGGCACACATTTGAATGGATTTTTCAGTGAAATAATAATTATTTACGAAGTTTTGCCGGATTTTTTTTTGTAATGGCTCGTTATAAACCTTTATCTTACAAACAACGGCGATAGTATATAATCATAAATATCAATTTGATTTTTAATATTAGTACACTACAGTACGTCAAATATAGTATTAACTAGTTTCGTTTAATTCCGCTTTGGATTTTGGACTTCAAAAATGGAGTTATTATACATATATACATAAATACGTGAAGCAAAAATTTTAGGAACAATTTTACGAAATTTGCGCGGACGGAGGAGTATGAAATTTGGCACACTTATAGTTTACGTGTAAGAGAAGTGCAGAACGCTAATATACTATAATAATAATGTTTATAAAGTACTTTAATGTAATAAATAAAACTTTACACACACTACCATGCATTTGACATATTGATATATAAGATTCAAGTTCTAGTAATTATCGATGAAGTTTCTATGTGTCTTTTGCAAATGTTGAAAATTCTACATAAATTGTTCACCTTAGTTACAATGTCATATCATATGATATTTAGTTTTTAATTACAATAAAGGGTCACTTAGATCGAATATCGATCTTCGCGGGTCCACTAGTATAAATAAAACCTTCCTCTTGAATCACTCATTCTATTAAAAAACGCCATCAAAACCTGTTACGTAATTTTACACACAGACACACAGACGGCGGAAAGACCTTGTTTTATACTTGACCAGCCAAAAGTTTCGGCTGTGCAGTTACCAGTCAACTGGCCTGGACACGTCGCTTTAAATATATCTTTGGATGTCCCCAGAGGCTAGCACTCACGCGCGGCGCATAGGAGCTAATAAACAGATAACTAAAATAAATAGTGATAAAGTGGATTCTTATCGTCACTGCGCGTGCATAAATGTTTCTTACCTTAAACCTTACTTCAAGAGCAAAAAACTAAAAAGCAAATCCCAAAAATTATAGTCACATAGCTACAATTGTTAGCTCTCTAAATCTTGAAATATTCACATAGCTGTTTTTACAGTATGTGCGCATGGAAATAATAATAGTTAATCTGCATTGAATACAGGAGACGACTAAAAACAGCGATTTTTGTACGCACAGTGACGTTATGCTAAATGGTCTTCTACTCTACTCTTGAAATTTCAATGTGCAGCTGACAGAAATATCTTAAATGAAATAATTATACGTTAATTATTTGCGTTTAATTATTGTTATAGTCGACTTTAAGTTTCGAATTTCTAAGGTTAATATAGCATTAGTTTTTTTAGTATCATCCCCAATATATTCTTGTAGTTATTTCAAAAAAGTATTTTATAATTATATTTATGGGTTTTCTCAAAATCTATTAACACTAAGGCGCTATACACACTGAGCCCGCCGGGCCGCCGACAAAGCCCGGCGACACAACCCGGCGCACATAGGGGTATTTCGCATTCCTAGCCGGCGAAATTATTTTTGCGAGTTTTATGCTGTTAAATTAGGTAAAACTACTAGATATAATAACTAGTAGGTAAAAGTATTCAAGAGTGATCGTCATGGGCTGATTGATAATAAAATAAAATATATTAATGATTATTTATTTTTCATTTATTTATTTATTTGGTTCACCAACGATTGTATACACTTTAAAAAGGTAACTTAGCATCTACGTAACAAAATATTAATTATTGTGTAACAATCACTTATAGGTAAACTCAGCATGCAAATTGAGTGTTGTACAAAGAAAACCTAAGAATATTTAAGAAACATCAACTAATGTAATATAACTTATAAAAATGTTAGTATTGACAAAGAAAAAAGTGTAAGTATAATATCTATTAAACATTTCAGAAACTTATTACCTACTCTAGAGCAAGAAATTGAATATTTTCAAAAGATTTATTGTATAAAAAATATTAAACATAAAAATTCGATGAGGAAGAATGCCAGGGTTCGACGTCACTTTCTCCAATCTGTTCGGTTTCAGACTTTTGAGTCTGAATCATCTTCAGATCCTGGGGAAGGTGGCAACAACATAGATATAGCTTCTTTTGAAAAAGAAAACTTCCTGCTCTTTGGCTTTGGGCTCAGACTCGTGAGCAGTGGATGATAATTGCCATTTATTATATCTACATTGCAATCTGCCGATTTCGCCAGACGCCTCTAGACTTGTTTTGGCTGCGTGTACTAGCACTTGTTTACTAACAGTTGTCCGTAGCTCACGTTTTTCTTACGTTTGTTCCTGTCAGAGAGTTCGTCAAAAGATTGGCCGCACGGCTTTGTAGTAGCGAAACAATAAGTATCTCGAACGTTTCTTGAAGCCTTGTAGCATTAGCAGTTATAAACTACTCATGTATTATATTTGCCTTCAACCACCTTTTCTTTACATCACTTTTGAAATGTGAAATTTTATTTCATATGCTTTAATTGTTCTTTATTAAAATTTTCAGAAGATAAAACGTGATTTTCTAAATTATCGACTTTATCGTCAAAAGTTTGTAACTGTTGTTGTTGCATTTTATTAAAAAAGTATTCTCTAGGTACAACTTTGTAGTTAGAGCCCCCTGGTAAACCTAATAAAATAAAAAATAAATAATTTCAGAATTTGTTCGAACATAGCAGTTCATACTTTTAGCTAAAGTTTTACAAGTTTTGCAAAAAGTAGCACAAAGTAGCACTGATTTCGTTAAATATTTATTAAATAACAGTTTTTGTCATACGTTACAATAGAAATCGTTACCCGGAAGCACTCGGAAGTATAACTAAAATCACGAAATAAACAATTCCAAAAAGAACTGCTTAAAAAACTGAGATAAATTATAAATTAATTTTGAACCTCAAAAATACCTATAACAATCCACAGCAGTTTTTGTTAAATAAGTCACAGTAGAAGAGCACATAGACCTCAAACCGGTACGTTTTTAAAGTAGTAGTAGCAATTACTTAACTGACGTGAGCGCATGCGACAATGATCTAGTTCCGACTTGTTTGTGGCTGGCTGGAGCGCATGGAAAAGGGTTCTAAAAGGGTCATCTTGTTCAGTGGCACCTGGCTTGCTGACAAGTATTCATTATTGCGTTTTTGGTACAATTTGATTTTACCAATTTCACCCGGCTAGGAATGCGAAATACCCCTATGTGCGGCGGCCTGTATAAAAAGAATCATGTCGGCAACATGTGCCTGCGCGTGCTACCCGCCGACATGTTGGCGGGTACGCTTGCGCTCGCCCAACAGCTTCCTTCCCTTTGGAGCAATCCAGCAATAAACATTCCACAAGCTGCTATCAACAAATCACTGCCATCGTCCATTTTTAAGATTATTTATATTTACTGAATTATCGAAGATACACCACCAAAATCTCAAGCCGCCGACATGCCGCCGACCAAATTATCAGACTTGTAATAAGTGAAGCCGCCAACTAGACCGCCGACTAAAAGTTGCCGACATATGTCGGCGGCCCGGCGGGCTCAGTGTGTGTTGCGCCTAATAGAAGAATTTGTCAACGAAATTCTGAGGCAAAGAAACTTTCAAAAGCCAAAAAAACGTGTTTCAAGTCGTACGTACAGTTGTCAAAAAATATTCAAGGTTTACGTATGCATATACACAAACGCACATGAGCACAGACATTATGACGTCCCTCGTAAAATGTGGTAAGCTGTAGGGATGACCTACAAGATCAATATTTTTTCCTTCCGATATACACATATTTTAAAGAAATGTATTCCTCGATGCTGCGTCATTTCTGGTATTTTTCTCATCGCGTGAAGGTCAGCTGCGCAAGCTTACTTATGTATGTATTTCCCAGACATCGACGGCTGTAACTCACATGCACAGGCTAGACGGGTGGAATATAAGATTAGCTTTGTTCTAACCATAAACCATTTTACAGAGACATTTATTAATGCGATTATTTATTAAACTGACACGGCCTTCTACTAGTGTAGACGGCGGTTCTTTACTACGCCGGATCTTCCTTTGTGTCTCCAGGATCTATAGCGGTTACCACTTATGATCCTTTTATAAATATATCGCGTGGAATTTGAGGGAAATGCTATAACTGCCTGATTAATAAAATATAGTTACCTTATACCGAGGCCATAATGATTAAAATAAGAAAACTATAACTGTGCCTGCAATATCTCCAGCACTGTCACTGTCTCCTGAGATAAATTAGTCGCAGCTACCAACTGCGCAGGACATATTATAGTGCACAATGCCTATACACTAGTGCTCTCTGTATTCCCTTATTCCGTCTGAATAGATAGCTGTCCGATACAACCGGAGAGAAGTAAGACGCATGTCCGACCGGTTATAACCTCTTCTCTAAGGCACTGGGTTTATAGCACCGCCCATTAACTCTGGACGGTTGTTGTTTTTTTTTCCAATAACTTTTTTATGGTCCGATCCGTCTCGAACCTAGATTCTAGACCTCGAAGTTGCCATGCACAGTGTGTAGATATTAAGCAGGTATCCAACCGATTATAGTTTATAAAAGCATAAGATTGGGTTGAATACTGAATAATATTTAATTTTCAGTTCGCTTTGTAAAGATGTGAAACAATAGGACGACGCCGCTTTTGTATAAAATAAAAAAGCATCCCACGAGTTTGTAATATAAATTGCACGTAGCCGACATATTCGGTTGGAGCCGACGGGCGATGTTCCACCGAGGCACTGTTGTATTGAACTACTGACCTACGCCAAATGTTCGTAACGGAAAGTACTCTCGTGCTATTGATGTAGGGTAGTTTTACAGAGGCAAAACATATTGCATTTCCGTCAACTAGTTTTCAGTCTGTGCGTAGCTCAATAATTACACCTGGGTTTAGTACGTACTAATAAAATGAATAGAATAGAATTTTATTTAGGGAACTTTGTTCACTGTTAGACTTTTCGTTATTAATACATTTATACATTCGATACTTATGTGTATACTAATATATAATTAAACCAAAAAGTGTGATTACTTGTGGTTTAATTATATGTTGTACTTGTTGTATAGATAATTATATATTATAGTTCTAAACAACGTATATGTAAATTATTTATAAATACGCTCTAAATTATTTTAAAGATCTGATGAGAATCTGATTTGGCATCTCCTAAATTACAACATACCTATATGAATAAATGAAATACATGATAGGTAAACAACAACAATCGTTCGAGTTTGTTACACATTCTGTAGTTGCTTGGGTTTTAATACAATAAGTTAACGAAAAATAAATGTTTTATTCTGTTACAACCCGTAAAGTAACAACAAAATGAACAACAGTCCGTCAGTCAGACCCAATGGAGGGGGATGAGGAAAGAGGGTAAAGTATCTGTGGAACCTTTATGCGGATGTCTATGGGCGTCGGATAAAAATGGCTCCGGTTTCTCGTTTGCCCCCTTATACTATAATAAAACGCATTTGTATTTTCTCCGTAGGCGTCTATGGTCGTCCGACTGCTCGTTTGCAATTAAATGCCCCCTTTTGGGGCTCCCGTTCATAACCAGCTTGAAACTCGACAGTATCTCGCAGTTGACGGTGGTCTGATGGATCTGGTATTAGTAGTCATTACAATGGCTCCGATTGCTCGTTTTGCTTTCTTATACTAAAAAAAAAGTCTTTGAGTAAAAAATAAACCCCTTTAATAATGCGTTGCACAAAAAACAAGCACATTCATTTCATTTTATTTTAGTATGCAACTGTATTTTGATACTAATTATAATGAACGTAAAATACAATTGATATAATTTGACTCATAATAAGTATGTATAATGAGAGGGACGCTAGTCATATAAGAGGATGCGAGCTTGGAGTGTTTCTTCGTATGTACGTAGAAAAAACTAATTGGGTCCCTCGTATGTAGGCAACACTAGTTAGCTATTTCATATGGACGCCGTATCCGGTTAAACAATTTGATTCCGAAAAACGAGACCCGGCCCCTAGTTAGGAGTTGTTTGCTGTTTCGGGTCCAGCTCGAAACGAAACATACTTCGTCTCAATTTATTGTTGAGATCCCTATTTTTGTGTTGTATTCTGGCGATATTTGAAAGGAGTTTTCGAAACGTTGTCTGTTAGATAAAGTGAACTTTCATTACTATTTGAATCACAATACTATTTTGGCAGTAGATGAGCAATTGTATATACTGAGTATATATCCAAACATTCAGATACGTTGTTATTTTTTACCCAATCCCCACTTTTGGATTATCTGGATTAAGTAATAAGGGGGACTATATAAGGTTTGCAAATACTTCTCTGTCGTTTCACTCTTGGCAGAGCGGTCGTGGTCACGTTGAGGTCCGCGTCGATGTTAGAGGTGGACACACACACACATCTCCCGCCATCTCTCTCTGTTTACGGCCTGTCTAGCGCAGTCTGACATGCAGTTTCCCACTGCGAAGTTTACTTGACCAGTCCAGCGCATAGGTGTTCTGCCGCGTGGTCTGGTTCCCTCTACTTGGACTAGTAGCCATGACCAAAGTACTGCAGCATGCACGCCTATACAATAGTCGGTAGGTCGATAGACGCTTTTTTGATGCTGAGTTATAGGAGTATGGACACGTTTGAGCGAAACTGTGTCCATGATATGCCAAGCAACTTCCTCACATCTCTTGAACATCTGTCTTCCCCTTTTTCAATTCGCGCTCTGTCCAGGTGAACATACCGCGCGAAGAAAGGTTAATAGATTAATAGTAATAACAGTAAATGTAAAATAAAAAAACCTCGAAAACCATTAACACTCCTATAGCGGCAGTTACACAAGAATTTGATTTTAAGCTTACACAACCCTTCTTTTAAATAAAAAAACCGGCCAAGTGCGTGACAGACTCGCACACCGAGGGTTCCGTAGGAACGGGAGGTATGAGCAAAAGTAACAGACGTTGAGAAAATTACACTTCCTTGCGACAAACTTATATATGCGAGTGCTTGCATACATTTAGTATGAAACGAACTACATGCATAAGTTGGTAATGATTTTTCCAGTGATATAAATTTTATTTACCAATTTTTAGATTTATTCCTATATATATACTGTAAGGTCTTACTTCTTGCCAAATTTCAGAATTCTAGCTCAACGGGAAGTATCCTATAGGTTTTCGAAAAAGTGCGTTTTCATACAAATTTGTGCATAAATGGCTATAACTTTTTATTGCGTTAACTTAGAAGTGTGATTTTTTCAAGGCATCAAGACGTAACTGACCTCCCTATTTGACAAAGATTTCAGCTTAATCCCTTCAAGCGTTTTAGAGAAAAAGGTTTTGACAGACGTACAGACGGACAACAAAGCGATCCTATAAGGGTTCCGTTTTTTCTCTTTGAGATACGGAACCCTAAAAATATGGCTTATACGTATTGCGTATATGGCGTGTTTTCGTGGGTATCCACATTTTAAATTGTTAATTTGCTATAAAGTATAGCCTATTTAATATAATTATAAAACAAAATAATTATTAGCCTATTCAATAATTTGAAAAAAAAATTGTTTAAATAATTCTAGTAAATATGGTGGCTATTCGATACAAAGAAACAAAAAAATCTGTGCTCTTAATATTAGTAAAGGTAGATAAGTGATATGCATGTCATTTATAATTGACGAAAGCGTAGAATAAGAGCCGATTCACCTCCAATTCGGAAGCACGTAATAATGTTAGGAGGCGTTGAAGTAATAATTGAGAGCTTGGGCGGTGCACGCGTGCAGTGGGGCAGGCGC
>LUGF01059016.1:501647-512410 GCA_001625245.1 Calycopis cecrops | reverse complement strand
CTCGCCTCGGTTGGCTGTTAGTGCCGTTTCGCATCTTCTCATAGTTTCACGTCTCGCACTGAAAGTGTGGTACGGTTTTGCACAAGTCTTTATCAGTGGTTTAAAGTAAATTATATCGTAAATAATAATAGTTTGAACTAAACGCGGGTTCGTTTTGCTTGGCCTATTGAGTATAATTTAAAATCTAGTAATTTTAGTTAATATACATTTTAAAGGCTTAGAATTTTAAATAAAACCCAAATAAATTATACAAAATCGAATAATAATAACTGCATAGATAATAGGGAGGAGTAAAATGTAAATACGTAAAATAAATTCCAAGTCTTTAAAATAATAAACGCGAAAGTCGGTATAAAAATATATTTAATTGGTGATTGTTTAATAACGAAGAACAAAATACAGGGATAGTTCGTGAATAGCGGCTTCGACGGCAGCCAAGATGTACAACAACATGGCCACGCCATGGCCATATCTACCATACTATGTAAGCAAAAGACTGCCTTTATATGTTCAAAAAACGGAACCTTCTAAATGCGCATTCCATCATTCCTTCCATCTACAGAACCACGGAACCGAAATTGCCAAGTGCTTTATTTTGGGGATCTTTACGACAAAACCAGGTTTGTTGTCGGAATATGTTTGAAAAATAATCAAAAATGGATCTGATTGGACGAAAGTAATTGAAAAATCTCCATCGAACGTACGGTAAGGTGCATGACATTAGCTCCACGTAGACATAACAACGAGACTGCGTTTGTGTCAGCAGCACGCCTGCCCAGTCAGCTAAGTATATATAAACCTTGTCGTCCGTCCTATAGTGGGTGACACATTTAGCAACTTGTTACGTTGTTAGCAATGTTTCGTTACTGTCTGACCTGTTGAGTAGGGCCGCTGTCTCGCCAACGCTTTGGCGCTCTGTCAGCTTCTTTTGTTGTGTAACTTCTTATTTTATGTAGACTCATTGTTGTTTAGAAATGAATTTTATTTATTTATACCATATTAACGGACGGGCCCTTTCAACTAATTGATTTTTAAAAAATCCCACATGATTGGGAATTGATTGTGAATTTAATATTCACTTGTGGGTCGCGAGCGAAGCTTTCGCGGTTTTTCCTTCTTATATCTAATATATAAAATTCTCGTGTCACAGTTTTCGTTGCCATACTCCTCCGAAACGGCTTGACCGATTCTCATGAAATTTTGTGAGCACATTGAGTAGGTCTGAGAATCGGCCAACATCTATTTTTCATCCCGATATTCCCACGGGATCGAAAGTTACGCGGGTGAAAATCGCGGGGCGCAGCTAGTATATTTATAATTTCAAAAATTTTCTCTTGTTTTATTTAAATTGACTGTTCTTTTTTTCTGCTGGGGCTTTTCAAAATGGGAACATCCGTTTTTTGTGTTATACACAACATACTCGTACATTATCCCTTTTTATTGTCGTGATAATTTTCCGATTCAAAAACACAAATATCAGATAAAATAGAATTCCGATCAAATTCGTTTTAAGATAAAACCATGTTTTTGAACTGCGGCAAGTCAAGTACTCAAACTACATGCATAAATGCATTATCAATACATCTTTAAAAGGCTATTTGACAAGTTTTCAAAAACCACTCCAGAATGTTTATCAGTGATCAAGGAACTCAAATTCTCAAAAAAATACATATTAATAAAAATATATAATAAAGTATTGATTATTTACAAATTATTTCACTGCATTATGACTTAAAAAATCATATTAACTAAATATTAAATTCAATAAGCTTTTATTTTTAATACTGACAAATAGCCTATTGGCTGAATCTCGCGGTTTCAGACGCGTAAAATGTATTCCAAAGAAACCATACTTTCTTCCATATTGTAATCAATAAATAAACTTGAAAGAAAAAGTAAATAAAAGAAACCCCACTGCTCAAAGTGCTCAATTTTGTATAATACGCGATTATTTTCAAATTTTGTATCGATTCGACAAAAAATCGTATGTCCTCGATGCCCACCGAAGCGATGTTTGATAGATGAAATTGACTGTACAACACTAGCTGGAAAATGAAATAATCAAATCAACTCCAATGGTAACTTTATGCAACATATCGAACAGGAATATGCATTGAGGTCTATCGATTTTGCCGATAATAGCGTTAACCCACTTGTCATCTCTAAAAGTGATACGAAATCGATTTAGTGCATCCATTAGCGACGTCTCGGCGGTCAGCCTCGTTCGTATATTTTGGGAACTGATTTATAATTAACAGTATGAGGTAGTGACATGCCACATTGTAGCCACATTAGGAAGGTTGTCATGATGATAACATCGTAAAGTGGCTTTTTCGTGCGGTTTGTGACTTGTTTGGTGGCTCGAATTCGGCAGATAGGAGGCAAAGAATCAAATCACGTAGCAATCTCTATCTGCAATGCTTAGCAAATCCGAGGAACAAAATTATTCGGTTTATCCCCTCCAGTGGGCCATCGGAAACTCACAAACCGCACGAAACGCGACAGCATAGCTGTCACTCACGGCGGTATGCCGGGCCAATTCCTCTGCTATGCAGCATGAAATCTACCACATACCACAGTACGCGCTGCGTCCCACGGTTTCACCCGCGTACTTTTCGATCCTGTGGAAAATAGAAAATCATCCCATGGTATCCTATAGGAACATTTTTTCGGGATAAAAGCTATCCTATGTGTTAATCCAAGTCATCCTTTATGTGTGTGCCATATTTCATGAAAATCGGTTTAGCAGTTTTAACGTGAAGAAGAAACAAACAAACAAACATAAAAACTTTCGCATTTATAATATTAGTAGGATAGCTGATATTTGACAGCGTAAATCTTTGTTTCAGATGTCGTATCCTGACATGAGCCAGGGCATGTACCAACCTGGCTGCCTGATCTGTAACAAATTGTGAGAGCTCTCGTCGCGGTCCCTCACGTGTTGGCAAACCCAAGGAGAAGGCGCCACGTGCGGGCCTGCGTTCAACCAGGGGCTGGCGCTTTGCGCCGCCCCACAAGTATACACGTGAGTGATTTTTTAATTCTTTTTCTCCACGGCTTGACCTTTTACAGGCAGCACGTTTCGATTGCCTAATTCTGTTCATCGAGTACCTTTGTCTTTTGGTTTAGGGAAACGTGATTGCATCACCCCTCCTATACCGCTTTGAATGTGCTACGCTGTATCTGTACTCTACTTGTTCTGTGCGAAATGTTTGCGATATTTTTTGCCCAAATACAAGGAATCTCACCGGTTTGGTATTGTTCAACGTGAAAAGCATATCGAAGGTCTCAACCGAGAGATGGAAAGATAACTGTCTATATCTCTTTATTTCAACTGTGTCGTTTAAAATTGTGTTTTTCAGATTGGACAAAAAAAAATAAATGGTGACCAGTTTTGTTTATACTAATCGTCAAAATTGGATTTCACCATTTGTTTTTATTGCCAAGCATGCAGAAATAAGTAATATCAAACAATCTACAACGTACACAACACGAAGGAAAGCTGAGTCGGAAGAATTCAAGAACTAATATAATAATTTACTAGCATGGATGTGCATATTATTCATATTATGCACAATAATATGCACATTAATGTTATGTATATGCATAATGTGTATATTGTTCATGTATTTTATTTAGCGTGCTTCTTATATTCTGATTCTTAAATGTATTAAGTTTGTATGCCACTGACATGTTACACTGCAATATGATTCGTCAACACCACATACTGCCTTCGCTTAGTTATTTTTTCTGTTAATATTTTTAAAGCTAAGGTGTGTATGTATGTTTGTTGCTCTTTCACGCTAGAATTACTGAGCGGATTTGGATAAAATATGACACATGTATAGAGTAAAATCTGGAACGACGTAAAAGTACTTTTTGTCCCGTAACAACGAATGGTCACAGAATAGATTGTACTAGAGTAAGATCGCGGGACAGACTAACAATATAATGTTCAGATTAAAAAAGCGTTGCGCACTATACTTTTAAATCGTCATAATATTTTCTTTTGATGTTTCAAATGCTTTTGCGATTGTTAGTGTAATCATTATTATTATCTTGAGCACCCTCTCACGAAGTATTCAGACATATTTTTACTATAAATCTTACTCTAATTATCTTATCACTATAAAACTTATCTTTGCGAATATTTTCTAAATACAAGTTGCTAGCCGCCCGCCTTGACATGCACGTTGCTAAATAAAAAAACTTTTCCTCTATATTATCTTTATTTTATTTTGTTGTAACATTTGTGTTATGCGCAATTTGCCACGGCGATCTCAGTTGAGCGTTGTGAAGCGTTGTCTAGTTTTATTTAATTGAACTTCCGATAACTGGTAGATGTTTTTTTTGTTCTGTACACCGAGAGCTGGGAGGAATAATGATTTATTTACCGGCAATGTTCAAGTGGTTCTTTTAAGCTTGAAGTTTTATAGGATCAATTAAATTCAATATTTATTGTTTGTGCATTATTAAATATTTGTCTTGCAATTATTGCTCTATTACGAATACAATTTCAGTTTACAGTTTTTTCTATATTCGATTTCCGACGTTTGTGAATAGAAAATCGCCATCGTCAGTCGGTTAATTCCAAAGCATGCGAATAAAATATCTTCAAGAGACATGGAGTTTCCATGGATGAACATCCTCAATCTCAGTGTATCAAAGAGGTTTTAGAGGCGACCGCAGTGATAACTGATGCTGATATGTTCGCAGGGATATGACTGAACAGTACAGGGTGGCCTTTTGTTAAATTCCATAAATATGCTTTGCGATGTAATGGCGAAAATAATTTGTTAGGACACGGTGAAACAATCACCTTCCTAATTGACTAAAGCGCTTACACTATGTTGGCAAAAATACGCGACTGTAGATTTGCATTTTATTTTAGTTTCAGTTCCACTTTAGTTAATAAATACTACTTTATTTTAATATTATACTTCTTTAAATTTAATATATTAATTAATCCCTGTTACCCACTTAGGGGTCGTTCAAGTATTACGTAAGTACTGAAGGGGGGGGGATTGGAGTGATAATTGCTTTGCTTATTTTCTTACATATTCAAGTAATATTTACACTGAAATTTGCTGACAAGAGNNGGGGGGGGGGGTTAAAATTACAAAAAATCTGCCCACGTAATACTCGAGCACGGGATTGTGAAAGATCAACATAACCTATTACGTGGGTTTGAAAAATAATAAAACTAAAACTATTACTTGATGACAGGATGAGAAAATATCGTATTCGGGTGTTATTTCTTGTGTTTGCCTCATTAATGTTTAATTTGTTTAAATGCAACTTATTGATAGCAAATATTACAGATATATACATTTTCAGATGAAACCATTTCATGCGCGTGCGTATTGTGTTAACACAATACTTAATGCAATGTTTTTATAAACCAAAAAAAAATAAGAAAACACCAGCATAATTTCTATTGTTAATATACTTAATTGAATTGATATCAGCATGTTTCGTCGAGGTTTTGGAACATTTCCCATTTATTAGGGCATTTAAACTGTATATATTTATTATATAACTCTCTTGTAGAATCGAACAGTCTGAATTGACTCTTCACCCCACCAGAATACCCCCATACAGAATAGGTATCACTTAGCGGCGATATCGCGTGTGCTAGAGGTACCTTTCCGGCTAAGCCGGTCCGACGAGGGTACAATGTAGCAAAGGCTACCTCTTAGAAACTGTTCATAAAAATTGTTTGTTTCTGATCGAGATAAGCAATACCAATATTTAAAACTAATGATAAAAAATCAACAAATAGTGCCCCCACATACAGGACAGACGCGACAGCCATAAACATAAACTAGCAAGCGGTAGTGCCACGCTGCATGCATGCATGTAGCCGAATTTGGTCGGCACGACCGGGAAGTTAGGTACCTCTAGATTACACGAGACCGGCGTAAAGTGGCAGCTGTGCTGTCGTGCGGCGTGTAAGTAGCCAGTGGCCCATGGAGGGAGGAGGAGGAAGGGGGCAGCGCATCTGTATAGTCTCAGCCTAAGGCAACCATATACGGATGTCTATGGGTGTCGGTAATTATGAAAATGGCTCCAATTGCTCGTTTGCCTCCTTATACTATAAAAAAAAACATCTTCAATTAGAAACAGACACAAAGGCAACCATACAATATAATACCAGTCCAACTTCTCTATCGACATCGACAAGTTTGACTGGGAGCTTCCAGAGGTTTGTCATAATTGTTTGTGATGGATTGAGTAAACATGCCTTTAGTGTGATGGTTGTTGATCTAGTTAAAAGCTACTAGAATAGTCTGCAACCTCAAAATTCCGTTGAAACATTTGTAAACCTTGGAGTACTTGTAAACCAAACCAATTGAAACATAATTGTATCCGAGAGTTTCCTAGCCTTATCAAATTCATCAAATCGTAAACACCGCCACTTGAAATTAGAATCGGGCACAAAGGTAGCTGAAGAGCGGCCACAGCCACTCGTGGTCGGTGGACGATACTCGCGCTCAGAGGCTGCAATTTTATAACCTATCCTGTAGCGCGCAGTTTCATAATAGACCCATAATGTAAGATATAGCGCGTATGCGTGTAGAAGCGTGTCGCGACAGTTACCTTGTGGCGGCGGCCAACCGTGTGCAGCGAGTCTGAATGATGATGCATAATGATGATGATGATGAAATAAACTTTTTGAAATTACTTTTCTGCTACTTAACAAACTGTAATCAGTAACTGTAATTTCCTTCCAGAGATATCATTAGTGAAAATGCAATTCTTATTTTCAAATTTTCCTGTGAGATCGGAATTATGTCGATCAATATATTACCTGTTATCTCATTGTCAATATTAGCCTTTAGCCATTAGGAAACTAGCATACCTACAAATAACCTCAATAGCAATGATCTTTTTAAACCTTAAAAGCATTACTCTTTTGAAACTGCCTTCCTCGTATTTCCGGACCGATATGTATAAGGGATCTTCAAGAAAAGAGGTTATTCATCTCTAAAAGGCCGGCAATACATCTGCGAGACCACTAGACTCTAGTGTTGCAGATGTTTGTTTGTTGCGTTCCTTTAAAGATTATAAGTAACGGTCAATCAATTCACTTTGCATTAAAAATTGCATTTTTTTTCCATAGTTTAATAAGAACGTCAGTTAATGTTAAAATAGATTTAAATCCTTTATTACTCTCGGCATCATATTATCATTTAACACTTAATTTCAAATTCATATATGCGAGAGAGGATTACTTGAAGTTATCATCATCGTCAGCCATTCACGTAGAGTTTTGGACATAGGGCTCTTCCATGCCCCTCCATGTCTGGCGATTTTGTGCCTTTAGCGTCCAGTTTCGTCATTCGTATCTTGATATCTTCTACCCATCTCAGGAGAGGACGGCCCTTTGATATGTATCTTTCGGCCGCGCAGGGTGATCCGAATCATAGCTCTCTCTTTCTCTTTGCGCAACTCTGAATTTCTTAGTCGACTGTTAGGTGAACGCCAAAGTTTTGTCTGCTGCTTTCTGTAAAAACAGGCAATATACACTGTTCGAAACTTTTGCCTTAAGTTTCATAGACAGCCACGGATAATCTGACCGTTAGCGCCAAGGCCACGCTTGAGCCATGCCTCGTCGCATAGCTCAACTGTCTCATTCTGACTACTCAAAGTGATCAAGTGGTCCAAATAGAAGGAGGAAACAAGGAAGAAACACATAGAAGTCGACAACACTCACGAGCAGCGTTGTAGTTCTTGACTTCCAATATGTTTGTCAACATCTTGGTTTTCGAGATATTCATCTTTAGTCCTACTCTATGTAATGCATTTGTCAGTGCCTTGACCAGCATTTTTTCTACACTATCCGAAAATAATGCCAATTTGTCAGCAAACCCCAAGTTCCTAAAATGTTCCCTATCTATGACGATACCTTTCTCGTCTCTATTCAAACTTAAAAAAAAATATCTAAATAGTTAAGGAGACGCTGTGTCGCCCTGGCGTACTCAGCTGTATAGAGCCGTGAAATTTATGAGTATTCTCATGTAGATTAACACAGGTGGTGCCATTAAATTGCCATAAAAAATTTCGTTGTAAATGTTTCAGCATATTTATGTAGCGTTCAGCAATTCTAAATTTTGCTCAAGCCTCTTCAATGACCCATGACTACTGAGTCGAATGCCGTAGTCGTTTTCGTAACCCACAAAAGTAATTATTATAGGCTTGTCACTCATATCGTAGGCAGCATAGTAGGTAGATTACAGTTTTGATCGTGAGGAGGTGGTCGCACGTACCGTAACCCGACCTAGTCTGATTGCTCTCGTGACCGGGATGTCTAGCTTATTTTTTAGTATGTTTATAATTACTCTTGTAAATAAATCGTAAACAAGCGTTAGGAAACTAATGTCTAGTATATAGTTACGTGCCGACTATATTAATCTGGCTCTTAATGTACCCTTTTTTCAAAAAAGTATTATATACCGGTTCTGTGGGGCTGTGTGTTTTCTACCAGGCACTTAGTAAATAACTTTGCCGATGCTTCCTTAAACTCATCGTCCGTAAGTTTGAACATCTTTGAATGTCATCTCTAAAATGCCGTCTTCCCCAGGGGACCTGCCGTTTTTCAATTGTGAAATGCTAATGTCGATCTCATGTCCTGTAACGTCCGTAGCTCTTCCAATCCCATATTTAGAGGTGGTCGCGTTGTGATCGCGTTCTATATTGCTCTTGTTTAGATTTGCAGTTTTGACTTTTCGCTTCATAAAACTGTCATGTGACATTACCACCTCGGTAAAAGACTGCTTATTCGGCTTACTCTTTATTCGATATATACAGCTATCATACATAATTTATGACATGTCTCCATTCGCCTCCCGTGACCTGTTAGGTCGCCGCTGCCCTTGAATTTATAACAACGTAAAATTTAAGATAAACATGATGCCAATATAAAAGATAATAAACACGTGTGTTCCAGCAGAACCGATGGATTTGTATTAACCTGTCGTGATGATTGGCACTCTACATTCTTAGGGCGCTATTTCAGCTTTCAAATGCGATCGCTTCGCACTGTTTAGGCGCAGCGCAGACGACACACTTTTTGTGCGATCGAGTCTGCGGCGCTCAAAAGTCTGCATGGCGCGCAAAAAGTCGGTCGCGGATTTTTCACAGACTCAACGCACACGACGCACATCTTCGAACATTCTGTTTATCATGATACTCTGCCTTTGAAGTATCATAAATTGCTGGTCTATTTTGTATTTGTTGTATTAATATAGTTACATCGACCTCTGGCGCCATGGCGCGTTACGTCCATCCCTAGCAAAATGCAAATGTAGATGGCCGACTAAAGTGTGTGCCGTCTGCGTTAACGCGCGTTGAAGCAAACGTTCAATTTTTTTCATACACTTTTTGTGCGGAGCGGCGCGGTGCGGTCTGCCCGTATACACGGATTTTATGTGCGCCGGACTTTTTGCGCGTCGTGTGCGTTACTGCATATAATTGCATAGGTTCTATTTTCACAGACTAAAAAGTGCGTCACGGATAGTCTGTCGTCTGCGCTGCGCCTTAAAGCTACTTATTTATATCAGGGGACCTAAATGAATTGATAGACTCGTTCCTAGCGGAGGTTCTGTCATATTCTATAAGTAGATATTTGTCAAACGCGATAGACTCCGATAAAAGAATCGTAATCATGAGCAACCATTCGACTCAACTCGCGTTCTAAGGTTATTTATTACCTTTACAACACAGAATTCGTGGTGCGGCGAATATGAAGCATATATTGCTAATTTCCTTCTATTCCTATGCAGACAGCTCAATGTTGTTAACTTACTCAACAGTTATTTGAGTAGATTCTCCGTTCTTGCCCGCACTAATACAAGCTAGCTCGTAGTGCTACGAAGCATTTCTTACTTCAAGTCATTGTTACTGGATAGTCTTAAGTATTCACCTCTATCGGCACTTCCTAATATGCCTGTTCTGTGTTTTTATGGCGACTGATCTATTAGAATTATTGTTTTTGTGTGTCGAAGGAAAGGGACATGATTAGAACAATAATTGTCTAATCACAGCAAGTCAATGCAATACAATGTAACATATTACTACAACTTTCAACAAAAACTTAAATCGAATACCTAACATATAACTGTTTCAATAAAACGAAGTACAGAATACAAAACTACAAATTACAGAAGTGTCATTGAATCAGATTGAATTGTAGCGGAGAGCCGATGTTTAGTTCAAATAAGCATTTGTATTGGAATGTTTCTGAATGTCACCACTAGATGGCGTTCTCACAGAATTACATCGCGCTATCGCTTGTTTGCGACACTTGGTATATAACCAGAAATTTTTGTTTAGAACTGGGTTCCTTTTTGCATGTGGCGTTAAGCAGATATATTAAACTTATACAGTCCATTAAATGTTGAAGTGAAAAATAAAAAGTGAAAAAGTGTTGAGTGAGTTTCAATTGAACAGCCAAGGAGATGCTGAAGACTATCGTTAAGACATCTCTACGGACTTGTAAAAATTTAACTTCGTTTAAAAGACTTAGAATAATTTCATCTCCACGGACTTGTAAAAATTTTGATAAACTTAAAGACTTAGAATAGTTTCAATCCGAGGACTTGTAAAATTTTCAAGAAATTGTACAGTGAACTTATAGTTGTATAATTATGGCTCAAACAGTTGAAGATGCAATCAAAATTCTAATAGAAAATGCAAGTAAGATTTTAAAATTATATACAAATACGAAGAAATGTGCTAAAGCAAAAATTACAAGAGGATAT
>LUGF01059016.1:468002-487453 GCA_001625245.1 Calycopis cecrops | reverse complement strand
TACTTATCCATTCATCATGTCCGTATTGATATATTTTGGGGTAATAAGTTTTTACTACACGGCAACTCTCACTAAGCGCACACATGTTCTGCGGTTGTCAAAAAACTGGCTTCATTTGACTGTTGAGAACGCTCCGTCTATACTTTTTATTTAGTCTAAGCTTTACACTATGTTTAAAAATGTTTTTATATTCAAAACACTTCATTTAAGATAAAATGCATATGTTTAAAAATGTTTTTATATTCAAAACACTTCATTTAAGATAAAATGCAGCAAAAAAACGTAATGTTCACACTCTTATTATGTTGCTCAAACATTATGAAGTTTCTCATTTTGTACTTTAAGTAGCCCAAATTAATGTTTGTAAGTTGCTGTTCTGTTCATTTTTCGTCGCTCGCAGTCAATCGCTCACTTAGCAATTCCATACGCTAAATTAATTATTTCTGACACTTACTCATGCCAGCATTTGTGTCTCCGCTTCTTCTGTACACTGGTGTTGAGGGATATAATAGTTCTCAGTATATTTTAATTATCTTATTGAATTAATAAAAAATGTATGTGCATGTCAGTGGCTAGCAGCATACTAAAGTGTAACCGTGTATTATAATGATGGGCTTTTTATGCGAATGTATAATATATTTTTTTAAATATCAAAACTAAATCCTATAATTAAGTTATTGTAATTTTTATATTTATTAAGTGATTCTGATTAAGAATAATATTATTTGTCTTACACTTATAATTTTTTTTATTAATTTAATTTGTTTTTATCACTACAACGTGACTTTAGTTTTGTAAGGCTTTCTATGTCTATTTTGTTTTATTAAACATTTTTATTTTATTTTCTCTTTTAGAGTTTTTGTTAGAGATCAGGCTGTTTAGTTAATCGGTATGAAACTTTTGGTTTAGATACCCATCGCATGAATTATTGACAACGAGCGATAATAGGCATGATGTAGACTGGAAAACTTTGATCATCGACCCGGACCCGCTCGCAACAGACAATTTAGATGTCGTAGCCACTGACCTTCGGTACCTGAAAGCCAAGTAAGTAACTTCTCTATTGCCCCATATACACGCCACAATACTTATAACACATTTTTTTATTTTTTTTCAAATATTTTATTAGTAATTATATTAACATAAAGCTGAACTAGATTAAAAACCCATTATATAACTAAATTAAATTCATATTGGCTTTTCCCAAAATAATGAGCTTTTGCTCATTATTGGTTTTGAAGGACAAACATAAATTGTAAAATACATTATTTATGAAAATTAATAATCTTTAATATATATATATATATATATATACTAGCTGCGCCCCGAGGCTTCGCCCGCGTAAATTTCGATATCGTGGAAAATCATTCCATGGCATCCCTCAGGAACATTTTTTCGGGATAAAAGCTATCCTATGTTACTTCTAATACCTCCAAGAACATGTGTACAAAATTTCATGATGATCGGTTGAGCAGTTTTCGCGTGAAAGGGTAACAAACAAACTTACATTCGCATTTATAATATTAGTATGATATATATATATATATATATATATATATTTATATATTTATATCTCTTTTAAGAAGTGAAAGCATGGCGTATCTTTACTATCAATAAACCAATATTTTCAATCGTGTCTATACCGACTGTTGTCCTTAACCACACAACTATTGTAATACCTCACAATATATCAGTGACAAAATATATTGGCTAATAAATAGATGTTTCTTATTTTGATTCAGGTTGTTTGAAGAACCGGGCAAGATGAGTACGGGTGAAGATGAACCATTTTCTGGGTTAAATGGAAGGCTGAGACCGCGAAAGTCTAATGCTAGTCCAAAAACGACAACAGCCGTACAAAAACTGGATGTGAAGCCGCACAATGATAAACCCAAACGAATTGCTACCCCGTCCAAAACTACTTCTACTAAACCAGAAGATATTCCAAATAAAATTGACGTCTCACCTATTTCACAAATTCCTTGCCCTTACTGCGATAAGACCTTTGTCAGTAAACAAGCTGTCATGAAACATACTAAACGCGTACATACTTCTACATCTAAACAAGATTTTGTAAATCAGTGTCTCTTCTGTAACCATGAAGAAATAGAAGCTATTGAAATTATTCGACACATGGTTGATAGTCATCCTAATCAATATTTTGCTTGTCTTAATTGTCATTCTCGATTCACATCGACAAGTGAATTAGCTGAACATAGACTTAACGTTTGCGAAAAACAGAAAACGCACTATCGAAACAAGTTACGCCAAAAATCACCCAAAAAAGCTAAATCGAACAAGATCGACGGAAAACATGAATGTCGCCATGATGATAAAGATTTCTCAGACAACCATGGATACAATGGGGTCGTTATTTCTTGTGAACTCAAGCCGGCTAATATACAAGATGATGCAGATATTGAAGACAATATAACAACCAATCTTATACTGCCGCCCAATAAGAATTTGAGCAATTCTGGTCTTGACAAAAACGCAGTCGTTGTGTTAGATGATTTACAGTGGAACAAAAGGATTCCATCTAACTTTAACTTTCACTCCAATGATGCCGATCAAATACTCTCACGGCTGGGCGTTGTCCATCGAGGTCCACGAACTGGAGAAACGAATCGACGAGATTGGCTTAAAATCATTGACGAGACCAATCAAAAGTTTGAAAGATGTTTCGACACCAGTTTCTACTCTAAAGTCGCTAGTAATGTGCAAGAAAATCTGGCCAAATTTCTTGATGGATCATTCAACTTCAACCCAGATCCCGATAATACGATCAAGACAAGAAAATCTAAAAATAGTGTTGCAATCAATACAGCTGAAGGTTTTCCCATATTGTTGGCTTTCGAACAATACTCGCGCAATGTCTTCGACGGCTACATACCGCGCTCGATTGCGCCGAAACACAAATGGAAGTGGGATAATCTAGAACATGACAAAACTTTACTAAGCCCCGAACAAATTAAAAGAGATTCTCATGCCAACAACTGCATAATCACATTGGTGTCAAGCTTAGATATATGGACACAGCTTTGTATGAGGCAAAAGTTTGAAGACAAATTTAAAGTTTCTCCTCTTGAAAAGAAAGCTGAGAAGCAAAGTATAATTGGAAAAGAACTTAAAGAAATACTAGAAAAAAGAGAATTACCGGCAACCCATTCTCAAGTAGTGAAATATGTGACTCCAGCAGTACCAAAACGTGATGATTTAGAATTTCCAGCGTCATTGGGATTAGCACCAGCTACGCCAACGCATGATATTAAACCGGCTGTTTTAAGTGGAGAATGGGTAAGACCTAGGTGCTACATATGTTGTGCTTGTGGAGCTCAAGCTCGTGATTCAAGAGCATTGTCGACGCATATTTCTACGCAACACCCTAATGCGCAAATTCAGCATTATGAAATTGTTGGCGAACGCTTGCTCAAATCGGACATTTCGAAACATCTGTATGTGCCCCCCAGTCAAATGAATAATAGGACACGTCCTTTACGTGGTTATAGAGAGTGTACCAAGTGCAAAAAATCTATTACGCTTGAAGATTTGCACCAGCATATGCTGGACTGCGCGGGAGATATGCCTACAGTGCGTAGGAAATGTCGCGCTGCGCGCCTGTTTGGCGTACGCAAGCGGCGTGCACGACTACCAGATAATACAATCCGTAAGAAAATACGTAAAGACATTCAATCACGACATAGAAAAAATCTCATAAGACCAAGACAAAAGAATCGATCTGAAGTTGGTGATGGTACGTATTGATGTATATAATATTTATTCATAAAAGTTTTTTACTATTATTATTAATAAACATATACAATGGACTGAAAAAAAGATAGTATCGCCATTGTATTTATACAGCACTCGGACTCATCTCAATATCCGGAACTAAGCGACAACATAGCTAGAATTTCACACCGGTGTTACGCACTCTTTCCTTAGTAGATTTTTTATGTTTGACGTAAAACTAGAACCTTCTATTCATGTTTTAGTAGTCGTTGTAGCGTTCGTTCCTAAACATGATCTTAAACACAACTAACTATGGCGACCCTAATTAATAATTATATTATGCTTTTATAAGTATACTACTGACCATTTCTTGTTTGTTTGGACATTTGCCTAGACATCCACTTCCCGTACAAGAGGGAAGCTATAGATAATCTACGGGCACAAAAATGCCTTCCTAAACAGAAACTTAGAACCTTATTGGACCTTACGTATACCGTCCGATACCGACGAATTCCTGAAAAATCTTAATACGATATAATATACAAGGTTGATGACCTTGAATTTCCGATAAGAATTAAGTAAGAATAGCTTATGACTGCATAATTGGAAAATATTACTGAGATATACAAGGTTGATGCAAATGAGAAGCATTAAATTAAACCGCATATTTAGTGTATCATTTCTAGGCCACACCACGAAAACAGATCAATCTGAGCAATAGTTTAGCCACAGGATTTTTTTAAGTTTTTCTCACTTTGTACACGATGTATCGCAGCTGATCACCGACTGTGGCCGGCCGGGGTCAATCACCCCGTGCTCGCTGTAGCCGCCCGGTACAAAGAGTGTTAACAATGTTTCGCTATTTAACTTGGTTGAAAAAAAGTATTTTCGTGTACTTGTAAACTTTTTTTAATAGTTGCGGATAACTGTAGGCACTTATAGTATCTGTGGTTTCATTTAATGCCTTTCGCTCTTATCAACCCTGTATACTATACTCGCATGGAACTTCGAGAGTTTTAGAATTGAACACGAATTTCCTCTTGTAGTCCATCTTTATCACGCCGGAAGAATTTATTGAGACTGAACTATTTACTGCAGGTGATACCAGTAAATATTTTTTGCTTCTTGTAAGACCTTTTCTTTGTAAACAGTTTTTGAAAAATATTATTCGCCTACTCATTGAATAGTAAATGGATTTCATGGTAGAAACTTGTACTATATATGTAATCTCAACTCTGTGTTTTATTTATATAATCACTATTTTATTTATATATACACTATATTGAACTTTAATATAATGTAAAACAATGCATCTCTCTCAAACCTTTTTTTTTGCAGCAGAGACAATAAGGAAAATGTTGGCTGATTTACCTGCTAAACGACATCGTGTCTTGGTAAATCCTTTGAATTCCAACATTCGGCCACAACGGAAATTCAGCAATATGTTAATAATAAAGAATAACTTATCGGAAGGAAGAAAAAAGAAAGCTCAAGGCAATGTTCTGCCGAAATTGTCAAATGAAGAAAATGAAATACTGAATAAAAAGATACCAAATCCGAGGGATGGTGAAAATAGAATTATAAAAAATCATTTGAATCTGCTTCCTCTAGTCAATCGCCATAACAACACGTTGAAAAGAAATTCTCCTTTCAACAATAAGAAGAACCTGCGTTTTAAAGACTGCAAAGGTTCGAATGATCAAGGAAGTGAAGGAAGAAAGTGTTCAGACTCAGGAAAAAATTCTGGGAACGAGCAGTCTGGAAGTGGTAATAATACGGGAGAAACTCCTTACAATACTCGAGAAAATGGAAACCGATCGAGTGGTGGGTCTGAAGGCCGTGATAATCAGCAACCAGGATGTAGTAGACAAAATGATGACGGTAGAGATTCACCTGGACAGCCAAATTTGCCTCTTAAACATTCAATTGCGAGCTTGACCGCAAACACGGGAACACAAGATAAGGCAGTACAATTTCATCATCTCTTTCTGGTTCAACAAGAGTACAATAACGTACCCCAGATCGTGCCGTTTAGAAAGAGACCACATTATGAAAATAAAGCAGTGGAACCAAAACAAGACAGACCTATACACGTTAATAACGGTGGCACATTAGATCATACAAATCAAAAGACTAAACTTAATAAGCCACGCAAAGGCTTGAATGATTGCATTGCTATGCTTAGAAATAAATTAGTGGAACCTAGATCAGTTACGTATAAACAAGTGTCTATTCAATGCGATGTTGATGACCTCGATGCTTTGCAATTATTGAAAAAAGTTGAGAGACCTACTAACTCAACGAATAACACCCAAAGACCTAGAATAACGCATGAAATTGCTGTACAATGCGAAGATCTCGATAGTGATGAACCTTTAGCAGACGCATTGATGAGGGAGCGCAGGGCTAACCAAATGCAGCAAAATATGGTGCAAAAAGACAAGGGGAAAGGTAGAGTTTCAAAGGGTAAAGCTCTTGATGAAAAGACTGAAAAATTGATAAAAAGAAGTAACAAAACAAACGATGGCATGAAAAATCTTTGTGACGCTCAGCCAAGTACAAGCCGACAATTTATCCCTATTAATAATACTCAAGAAACCACCGAAGATACAAATAAGATACATGAAAACATTTGTGAGACTGCTTCTCAATCAAATAACATTAAAGACACACGAAAAGATATATCGAAAGGTCCTGAAAATGTTACACTAACTACGACTCAATTAGATAGACACAAAGACGTCGAAAAAAATATCCAGAAAGGACACGAAAGTGTTCCTTTACCGGTGTCTCAATTAAATAATACAAAAAATACTAATAAAGCCAATAAAGCCATCAAGAAAGGTCAAGGAAATGTTTCTGCAATTACAAATAATTTAGAGAGTGCCAAAGACGCCGAGAAAAATATACAGAGAGGTCAAGAAAATATTCAAATTCGTGCATCTCAATCAGATCATACCAAAAGCTCCAATAAAGTCAACAAGAAAGGATATGGAAATATTCTTGCAACTACGTCTCAATTACATAGCGCCAAAAACACCGAGAAAAATATCTCGAAAAGACCCGAGAGTATTCTTATACCTGCTTCTCAATCAGATAATACAAAAAAGGCTGATAAAGTCATAAAGAAAGGACAAGGAAGTATTACTTCAACTACGTCTCAATTAGATGGTGCCAAAGACGCCGAGAAAAATATTCAGAAAAGACACGAAAGTATTCATTTCTCTGCGTCTCAATCAGATAATACTAACTCTGAAGTCATTAAGAAACGACATGGAAGTATTCCTACAAATACGTCTCATTTAGATAGTGCTAAAGACACCGAAAAAAATATTACAAAAAAACACAAGAATATTCATATACCTGCGTTTCAATCAGATAACATGAAAAACGCTGATAAAGTCATAAAGAAAGGACAAGGAAATATTCCTACAACTACGTCTCGATTAGATAGTGCTAAAAGCGTCGAAAAAAATATTCAGAAAGAACACGAAAGCATGCATATGCCGGCGTCTGAATCAGATAATACCACAAAAACTGATAAAGTCATCAATAAAGGACATGGAAGTATTCCTGCAACTACGTCTCAATTAGGTAGTGCCAAAGACGCCGCGAAAACTATTCAGAAAAGACAAGAAAGTTTTCATATTCCTACGTCTCAATCGGATTATACCACAAACGCTGATAAAGTCATAAAGAAAGGACTTGGAAATATTCCTGCAACTACGTATCAATTAAATAATACCAAAGACGCGGAGAAAAATATTCAGAAAGGACACGAAGACATTCATGTACCTGCGTCTCAATCAGATAATACCAGAAACGCTGATAAAGCCACAAAGAAAGTACATGGAAATATTCCTACAACTACGTCTCATTTAGATAATGTCAAAGACACTGAGAAAAATATTCAGAAAAGACACAAACGTGTTCATATGCCTGCCTCTCAATCAAATAATACCCCAAACGATGACGAAGACATCAAGAAAGGGCATGGAAATATTCCTACAACTACGTCTCAATTAGATAGTACTAAAGAGGTGGAGAAAAATATTCAGAAAGGACACGAAAGTATTCACATAACTGCGTCTCAATCAGATAATACCAAAAACGCTAATGAAATCATCAAGAAAGGACTTGGAAATATTCCTGCAGCTACGTCTCAAGTAGATAGTACAAAGGGCGCAGAGAAAAATATTCATAAAGGGCACGAAAGTATTCATATACCTGCGTCGCAATTTGATAAAACAAAAAACGCTAATAATATTATCAAGAAAGGACATAGAAATATTAGTGAAGCTTCGTCTCAAATAGACAGTACCAAAATCGCGGAGAAAAATATCCAGAAAGGACACGAAAGTACTCATGTACCTGAGTTACAATCAGACAATACTAAAAATGCCGATAAAGTCATAAAGAAAGGACATGGAAATCATACGGTAACTACGTCTCAATTAGATAGTACCATAGACGTGGAGATAAATATTCAGAAAGGACACGAAAGTATTCATAAATCTACGTCGCAATCAGACAATACTAAAAACGCTAATCAAATCATCAAGAAAGGATATGGAAATATTCCTGCAGCTATGTCTCAATTAGATAGTGCCAAAGAAACTAAGAAAGGTATAAAAAAAGGACACGAATCTGTTAACGTATCTCAGTCTCCACCAGAAAAAACCAAAGATGCTTATAAAGTTATAAAGAAAATAGAAGAAAGTTTTACTCTTAATGCGTCTCTATCAAACAACACCAAAGATGCTAAGAAAGATATTAAGAAAAGGCACGAAAATATTTATTTAACTGCGGTTCAATCAGAAAATACCAAAGACGCAAAGAAGAATATTGAGAAAGAGCATGAAAATTTTTTTGTAAAAGCGTCTCTGCCAGATAATTTCAAGCATGCTAAGAAAGATATAAATAAAGGGCATGAAAATATTTCTGTAACTGCCTCTCAATCAAATAATATCAAAAACGTTAAGAAAAATATTAGGAAAGAACACGAAAATATTCCAGTATATCCATCAGATAACACCGAAGATTGTAATCTATATGTTAAAAAAGGTCAGGAAAATGTTCCTATAACAGCATCTCAATCAAATAATACCAAAAGCGCTAAGAAAGATATCAAAAAAGGACAAGAAATTGTATCTGTAACTGGGTATCCATCAGACAATACAGCTAAAGACGCTAAGAAATATATTAAAAGAGGACACGAAATTGTACCTGAAACTGGGTATCCATCAGACAATTCAGCTAAGGACGCTAAGAAATATATTAAGACAGGACACGAAAATATTCACGTTAACTCTCTTTCTGTAAATGATAATACAAGGGCGTCAGATACAGAAGAAATAGACCCCAAAAAAAGTTTTAAAGACGGCAAATATGAATCGAATTCTCAATTTTTAAACGATAAAGAATGTGGGAAATCACATTTTGAAGTTTTAAATGCAAGAGAAGATATCAATACCATACAAGTAGAAAGTGAAAATTATAATAATAGTGATTTAATTCTTACTAAAAAGCTTGACGTCATTAATAAAGATCATTATATTGTAAATCAAAATGCTGTAGGAGAAATGAATAAAACAATCACATCACATAGTACTCACGAGCAAGATAAAAAAACAAATAACGAAAATTTGGACCCAAAGATAAATGAGGACAATGCTAAATCGTATAACTCAATACCTATGCCGTCTAATTATCTACCTATACAGGATGTATGTCAGGATCTGTCTGTTACTGAACACTCAGAGTATGATTCGGTAATTCCACCTGCTCATTGTAATTTACAAATGGAGCCAATATTGTCAGTTCCTTTGGACTTATCAGGCAAAATATCTTCCACGCAATCTGATTCCCCAATTCCATATCCAATGTCAACATATGACGATAGTTACGAAACTTTAGATCTCTCAAATAAAAACCCTAATAGAGACATGCCACTAACTAATGATTTTATTGAAGAAGATGTCGTTGATCTCCGTGTCAGATATACTACAGATATTCATTACGAATGTGATCTCTCTGCGTCACCGATTCCAGAGGAAGCAACTGATTTATCACTGACAAATGAGCAAATTCCAAAAGATCTGTCTTTAAAAGGAAGAAATTGCAGCTACTCAACAGTCACACAGAACAATAAATATGCTAATATCGGCTCTGGTAGAAGTCATTATGATTCTTGTGGCTCGAGTATGTACGAGGAAAACTTCTGTCTAGATTTTAGTATCAAAGAAGTACAAAACAATATTCCAACAGATCTATCTGGTAAAAAAGACCACCGACAAGGGCCTTTGAGAGGTTCAATTTTACCTGTCACAGAAGTAGAAAGTAACGATATAAATGACTCTGATCTAGCAACGAATTTAAGTTTTAGTAATAGAGTAAATGTGCATGACCATATGAATAATCTACCAGCTAACGCTTATGAAGATTATCAAATAAATAATCAGGTAAATTCTAATATAGATCACCAGATAGTTAATCATACAATAAACACAGATATACCAAGACAAGTAATTGAATCATCGGTTAATCTAGTAAAACACAAAACTAACCCTGATGTTGATAAAAACAAAAGAATGAGTATGGCCGAAATAGAAGCAGTCGATTTAGGTATGGCATTAATTTCATCAAAAAAATTGGACGAACATGATTTGGGAATTACTATAGTAACTATTTACATGGATACGCCTAGTATAAATCATCAACCAATTTACACAAAAGAAAGTGTTTCACCGTATTCATATACAAAGTCTACATTATGCTTAGCAGACAGTATAACTACTTCTCTACCTGCTTACAATTTAAAAAATCGAGCGCCTGTGATTCCATCGACCAAACATGAAAGCACTACGCCGGTATATACCTTAGCTAATGCTTGCATTTCTGTTACGAAAATTGATACTTCTGGTTCATCTTCGCTAACTAATATGTTACCAAGCATTCCAGGAAATACTATAACTAATACTACTTCAGTGTATACTCTAGCTGGTACGACAATTGGTACTCCCATAAACTATAATTCCGGACAGAATTCTATGCAAACTAATTATGAAACAACACTGTCATTGATTTCTAAAAATAATGCTGAATCTCCATCACACAACTTAGAAGATCTAGATAAATCTTTAACTAATACATTAGACAAAGCAAACGAAAAAGAAAAAACGGACAGAATAACAGAAAATATGGGATCTAATCTTGACCAAGATCCCGACACTGCTAGGAAAATTGCTCTACTTCCTAAAGAGCTAGTTGAAATATTGGGTACAATGCCGTCAGATCATCGTCAACAACTTTTAAACGTATTACCGCAATATGTATCAACTTCAACTGCGTCGTCTGTGCATAAAGAACCGTCGTCACCCATGTCTCAACCAAATAAAACTAAGCATACTAAACTAGATGTGACATCAGACAAGCGATATAATTTACTTAATCCTTCTCCTCCCCCATCAACATTATCACTTTCTTCGTGTGAACTCTCTCCAACTTCTATAAGTTCAATTCTACTGACTCCTCCAACTCCTAATTTCAAAGGGCGACAACGCGCCAAAACACCTAGAGATAATAAAATTAATACTAAAATGTTAGAGGATCTATCAATGTCCTTAGATGAAGAAGAGTTTGAAAATAAGCACTTGAGTATAATAGATCTTACTGGTGACGATAATTCGCAACCAATGCCAGAGGTTGAAGTGCATACAACTTCAGAAATCAGCTCTCATTCTATTACATCCCAACAAACTGAAATGTCATCGGTTGTAAAGCCTGTTACTCCAAAGACCAATAATGACAAAACAGCAAGTTTACGTGCAGTTCGTATTAAGACACAATCTGAAAGGCAAAGATCGGCTTTTTCAGAAACTAAATCTAAAGTAAGACATAATTCTACTGAAATTCCAGCTACTCAATTAAAATGTGATGAAAAAAAAGTTAAGTTGGATTCTAATAAAAGTGCCACGATTCAACAAGGAGAAATCTCTAGCTCACAGTCCATTAACAAAAACACGACCGCAGAGTGCGAAATTTCGTCGTCAGTTTCAATAACTAACGAAAATGGTATTAATAGGAATGATTGTTATAATCTTATTCATAAGGAAGTTATATTCAAACAAAATACAGTGATAAATAAAATAGAGGAAATTGGGACAGCAATACCTATATCCAAAACGTGTAATGTCAGTAGTACAAACTTAGTAAAAAATAATGATTCAGAATATAGTGCTCGTGCTGCTTCCCCTAAACAATCAGACACAATTATATCAGATAACAATAATATTTTACCGATCTCTAAACACGACAACAAAGATCAAAAAGACGTAACTTTAAAGAAAAATAAAAAAACATCTGACGATGAAGATTCCGACGATGATGTATCATTAGCTGCCATAGTTAAACAAAGAAATAATGAAAGACCGTTAGACAAAAGCGAAATTCGAGTATGTAATGAAGACGATGGAAAAGACAAAACTAATATCGATGACATTACGTCTTCTGTTACTACAACCCAAATAATGAGTGAGAAATCAGCAGAATCGTTACAAAGCGTGTATAATAAAGAACAGTCAAAATTAGAAGTATCTAGAAATATTGATCAATTCCAAAGCGATAATTCAAATATCGATACAAAAATAGATAAAACTAAAAAGAAAGTTCGCAAATCACGTCGAAATAAAAATTGCACAACAAAACTTGTAGAACATCCAATAAACTATGAATTAGACATTAATAAAGAAAATGCATCTGAAATTGAAAATATGAAATACAAAGATGATAATATCCAAAAACCTACAGAGCAAGACAGTCAATGTGATTCATCGCATGTTGAAAAGGAAATCGCAGTTAGTACTACTATATCTAACGCTAAAAAAAATCAAGATAATGTTGAACAGAGCGACAAAAATAATTTAATCGACCAAAATACTGATGTGTGCGATTTGACGTCAGCTGAATCTGAAAACGTCATAGATCAAGTTAATAAACATGAAAGGGCTGGTCGTAAGACCGGTGATAAAACTCATAAAAAATTAGTTCAAAAGTCTCTACAAGTCAAAGTGAACAGACAAGATCTTATTACTTTACAAAAAATATCACTTATTGCAAAGGTAGAAAACAAGTTAGATTTAAAGTCAGCTAACAATGATGTGATAGAAATTCCAGACAGTAAATGCACTGATGCAAAGGAAACTATAGCAGCTAAAAGCGTTACTAATGATAGTCATGAGGATCCAAAAAATATAAATCTAAATCTTGTTACACCATTACGACGTAGTAGACGTGGAAAATCTCTTTTTATTGACAGTAATATTACCTCTATAGAGCCCACTTCACCCACTGATATTATCTTAGAGCATAAAATGCCATTAACAAAAAAACAACTTATTTTTTCAAAACTTCTGCTTGATGAGGAACATAATGTATCGCCTATTTCAAACGAATTGGAAGTAGTAGAAAAAAATGTCGAAAAAATCGAACGTCAATCTGCTCAAGAAGCACTTAAACCTCGGGAGACGAATCATAAATCTGAAAATAAAATCACTACTACAGAGGTTGACCCGCAGACTACAAAATCAGCTACTAAATCTAATAAACGTAAGAAGTCTTCACGTATGAAAAGAAGTAAAAAGAAAAAGACACCGCAAGATGTTTCCTTGCCCACTGAAACCATCAGTGTAAATTTACCGCTGACTGAGGAATCGAGTACTAAATCAAAGCCTTCAATGGAGAGTACATGTATAGCGAATTTAAATTCAAGTTTGCCTAAGGCTGACAAATGTGTAACAGAAACGGAACAAAAAGATTTTTCACCAAATAAAAGTATTGAAATTGTTAATAGTTCTAATGATATATCCAATAATAAGGATGATTTGATAAAGAAATCTGGTTCTGTAGAGAAAAGAAAACTGAATGACAGTTCTTATATGGATTCCCCGACAAACTTTTTAGCAAAGAAAAGCAAGAATAATAATAGTCCCATACAAGAAGATATAATATCTAAGAAAGTGTTAATACAAGCAGACATGTCAAATACTGAAAATAAAGTTAAAGCTCGTACTATGACTTGCTACAGTAGACCTACTCCGGCTCGGCGAATAAGATCTAAATCAGTGTTCGTAAATTCTTCTGACTACTATGATCCATATGACATTGACTTAGAAGAAATGAATGAAATATCCGAGTCTATCAACCGAAAAACAGACATGAAGAAAGCTTTGTGTGAATTAAAAACATCGAAACGTACCATAGACAATAATTTAAAGAAATCGGAAGTGGAAAAGAAAAATACAGCTGAATCTTATGAAGCAGTACCATCTACTAGTAAAAGTATAACAATTAATTTAGATCAAAGTGAAAAACCTGAAAATATTCAAGAAGATAGTAAAGAATCAAAGAATACAACAACTTCTGACAACGTTGAGATCATAAGCGATTCAGATGACTCCTCTAAGAGTGACGTTCCGCTAAAGAAATATGTTGAAGAAAAAGAAAAAAAATCATTAGATAATCAAGAAAGTGTCAACAAAAACAAAATAGTAGATAAAAGTAGTAATGTCACAGGGAATTTAAAATCAAGGAAAAAAAATAAACGGGCCAATGACACCAAAAACCAAAGTAGTGAAATTCAAACTCAGAGTTCAGAAAGTGAGGCCCACCTACGATCGGAACAATTTATGGAGAGCTTTGGTTTCTTTTCAGAAAGAAAACCAAGAAAATCTAATCTATTAGCAACAAAGAAAATATCTGAAACCCTACACATCATTGCGAATGAAACTGATGATGTTTATTTTGGATTGAAAGAGAGCCGAAACAAGAAGACAGCTGACAAACGACATGCAGATGAGGAGAAAAACAAAGGTACTTTAGTTAAAGAAACAAAACGAGATAGTATTTTGGCTAAACATAGCAAAAGAAATAAAAGTTTAGTTGTAGAATGTACTTACTGTCAATTATGTAAAAAAGAATTTCGTAGGCCTGATAATTTTTTTAGGCATCAAATGTCCCTAATACATGTTTCTAAAATTTCAGAACTTGAATTGAAGATAAAAATTGCACCAGCGGAGGAGGAGCCCAACTATTTGGTTGCTTACAAGATCCAATTAGAACGAGCAACTATGCTACATGATAAAATAGCAAGAAGGAAAAATAATGCATTACCAACTAATGACATTGTTTTACCTACAGTTGAGGCCATGTTAGCAGAAGCGAAACGGACTGTCAGAGAACAACAAATTTACTGTCGGGGATTAAGCAGAGATGAAGCATTGTTTGTTGATTGTTGTGAGCTTTTAAAAGAGTCCCACAATAAAAATCATAGAAAAGTAGAAAAAGTTCGACATTGCAGTAGGCCTAATTGTGCACAGGCTTCAGAAAACGAACACGATTGCTGTGCCAGAAATACTGAAGAGAAGTCTTGTAATAAACATGATGATGACGTGGATTCTATAACGGCTCGTAATATTTTAGAAAGCGATGAAGTCCGCAGTTTAGAAAATGATTTAATATCTGGTTTGCAAGAGGCAGCAAAAGCCACAAAACGAATCACAAACAATTTTGCAAATTTAAAAGAAATTATGCCCGAAGGAATATTAAAGTTCCCAGGTTGCATATTCGTGAATCCACCGAGCCTTTTACGAGAGAAACAAGAGAAATTAGAACAAGCAGCAAAGTTAAAGGCTAAACGAAGCCCAGAATACAAAGAAAAGATGTATCCAGATATTGAAAATATTGATATGTTTGAAGATAAATTTGACAAAATCAAACGAAAATGTAGATCTCAAGCGGCAGCAGCTAGTAAACCACCACAGACAGTTCCAGAGGCTAGTTCCAGGTAATTATTTACTAATTAATAATCTGCAAGAACAAATTTTCCTTGTTTTAATAATTGAGTTCTAGAGATTTCCTCTAAGATTAACGTAGTTAAAATCATTTTTTAAATAATATTTTACTATATAGTATATACAGGGATTTTTTTTCAAAGTGTATCCAAATTTCAGAACCGATAACAGACAATAAATAGTTTTTTTTTGCAAACTTCTTCCTAGTATAGTAAACAAAAAATAAAAAACATGGACATATCAATTTGTACGGACAATTACGCAATTAGTAGATAACGGGCGTTGCCAGACCGGATGTACACTGCTCGCGCACGTCGTGACATGTCTCCAGAGACATAACTCCTGCTGCTGTCTCCCGGCCTCCGTTACACGCTGGCTTCCGGGTTCAGTCTTGATCCTGACCTAATTACGAGTGGATGTTACTATTTTCAAATCGTAATTTATAATGGCGAAGCAACCCCGTATGAGTTATGCAAACCGCGAGTTTTATGAGATGGTACGATATTCCATTCTAAAAACTTCATTCTCAAAAATAGTTTAAGAAAGCGTCGCAGCTTCGTATTGAGGCAAATGTACTCCAATATGAACATATATTAATACTGCGTGATTTTATAGTAGTTTTAGAAACGAAGGATATGAGTTTGAAATAAGATTATTTACTAAGTAAGTCACTCGTAAAATTTTTAGCTCAACTTGGATTTGCCAACTGACAACAACAACAAAAAAGTTCTAAATAGTACCGGCAGTGATTTTCGGAACGCAACAAAGCTAAAACGTCCCAAGACGCCATTTTGCTAAAATAAGCGTTTTCGCGAGTCTTATAAGTTATGAATCTTTAATTTGAAAATTTGAGATAAATACTTATCAGAATTAGAATCAGAAAATTGTATAAGTTCCTTCATCACTCATAAACATTCTGGAGGAGTTTTTGAAAACTTGGAAAATAGCCCATTAGAAACATATTTATTAGAAGTTTAAGCTGTTTACTTCTTTACTTCTCAGTAACTAACTAACTCCTCCTAACTCCAAATGGATCTACTTTCAATGCACAAAACTTGCACATTTTAAACTATTATTTTTTTTCAATTTTTTCTTTAAACGTTAAAGTTTAAGTTAAAGTTTCTAGAACTTAGTACCTATATTGGCTTTTGTATCTATTGTTTAACAACCATTGGGAAAAGGCGATCTCGCAGGTGTTAATTACAAGTTGTAATTGGCAATAGCTGTCACTGTAGGTACCTTTGTCAAGCACTCCACCTTTGAATATTCGTTCTTCTGACTCATTTTCGCGTGAAACATAAACATTGTAAGAGTTAAGTCACGGAACTATGAAAATTACTGTCCTATTAATACTTGTATTCTGCACTGGCTTCACCGCAATGCCGTGATTGGTCAATGATGCGCCGGCGGGGAAGCCTTCGTAGGATTAGACAATGAAACTTACATAGTTATTCGATAGTAAAAATCTTACTACAAGCGTACTATGGAGTTACCACTTGCTCTCACTTTTCTGTGCATCGACTCTGAATATCGACTTTGATAAAAAAAAAATAATAACACACATAGATTCTGTTATTGATATAGAATTGGAAATTTGCGTTTCGAAAATGACCTAAAAATCACATTATATCTCAGTAAACATATTTATTATTTAAGAAGACTAATAGTTACGTTAATTAGGTGAACTAAGTGAATTTGATAGTTGATTCCTTTTTTTTAAATACGCCATAAGCACTACGCATCAGTTAAAAACGTCGCATTGCCAGTACGCATTAATTAATAATTATTTATATACATATAATTATAAAGTTTAATAAAATCGATACACTTAGATAAAATACCCTAAATAAATTATATAGTATTGCAGTGGCAAAAACTTGGATATACAGTCAATTCTAGACTGCATACCAGGAGTTGATAGGTGAAAAATACATAGTATTAAATGTTAAGGATATTTTCATAAACATTTTTGTACCTTATTTTCAAAAATTATACGGCCCAATTAAAGAGATAATTCCAAATTTAGCGCTGAATGAAAATATAGGAACCAGGAGACCATCCATTTTTATATTTTCAGCTTAAATGTGTGGTAATTACATAATATGTATTTTTTCATTTCCTTTTTTAAATGATGCTCGGGCCGTTTTTCGTAACTATACACTTTTTGCGGCTGGTTTGCGTGATTTTTAAAGTATATTTTAGGTTTTTAATTAAGCTATTTCATTTTTACAGTCATAGAGTCCGAAAAAGTAAGAAAAAGGGAAAGAAAAAGATAAAGAATCATCAGAGTACTGTAATGACCAAAGGTGCTTTAAAAGGGTTTGACGGTATCAAAGTTTCTATAGTTACAACAGATATCAATATGTCAGCTATCATACCTCCTACTAAGAAGTCATCTAAGAAAAAGAGAAAGAGCCAATCTAATAAAAAGAGAGAAAGAAAATCGTCTGAAGCAAATAGTAAATCTAATGATGGCCGTCATGACGAACCGCCACAAAAAAAATTAGATGTATACGAGTTTATGGATACAGACGATGCTGAGGTATTTGATTTTAGACCATCAACAATCATGGAAAGATTTAAAAGTATTAGTAATAAAGAAACACCTAGCACATCTAAAAGTATTGGAAAATGCAATGAAATTGAAATATCTAGTGACAGTGCTTCAGACGGGGATGATTTTGTATACATGTCTGATGATTATGTGTGCAGTGACGACGAAACCGAAAATAGCATCATCTCGTGTGAGCTCAAAAATGTGAATGATCCTATAAAGAAGTCCTCTCCGCACAAACGAAAGGAGGTCACAGAAAAAACTGCAGTAATGGGAAAAATTTTCAAACACAATGCAGTGCGAAGTGACAAGAAAAATTCCAAAAATAGAGATTTAGAAAAACCTAAAGCCAATTTAGACCAGTTGTTTGATAGTTTACTAGAAGAACAACCTTCCTCAAAACCTGTTAATGAGACTGTAACATCGATGACGAGTGAATATTCATCTCGATATTTTAGAATTCCAACACCAAAGCAATCCGATCATCATGAAGATGGAAACCGTAATGACGAATATGACATGTATGTCGAAAGTACTACACATAAAGCGAGTGCTAATCCAAACATATCAAATAAAATCGTTGATGATACATCCAATGTTGATAAAGCGAATATCAGCTCTAAAAAGCGACGGTCCACGTCATCCCCCAAAGACCACGAAAGATCACCTAAAGCGCGCGATACATCACCGACAACATTTACAGAGGAATACAAGAAGAGTTCTAAACATAAGCCAAGGGAGCTGGACACCGATGTGCATTCAGAACTCTCTTTAAAGAACTACGAGCATCCTTCATATAATGAAAAAGATAAATTGTCAAAACATGGCCTTTCACCTTCACCAAAATCAAACGAAGAAGAAAGCCTTGACGATTTTGATTACAATCGTCATAAATCAAAGGACAAATCTCGAAACGGCTCAAAAATCAAGTCGTCGTTTAAATCATCTGACACGAACAAAGAGAGGCGGGTCAGTTTCGATTGCCCCTCGGAGTCGCTCGATATGAACTTATCTGATGACGGCGGTGTAGCCAGACAAAGAGAACGAAGGAAATGCACTGTGGGGAAACAGAATGTTTTAGCTGAGACATGGAGTTCTGAGTCTGAGCCGGATGGCATACCTCCGAGACCCAACAGCGCGGAGTCGATCCGAGCGGGGTCTAGCCGCAGGCGAAAGGGTCGCAAGAAAGAGGGCCATTCCAGTGGTAATAAGAAGATTAATAATCGAATTGTGAAAAAGAATGATTTAGAAAGCAGGGTAAATAGCAGCCGTAGCGCACCAAATGATTTGTATGAGGCTGGAAGCAGTAGGGGCGG
>LUGF01059016.1:436939-455795 GCA_001625245.1 Calycopis cecrops | reverse complement strand
AAATTAGTGTGACGTACTTTATGGATGGCCCCTAAGAGATTCTTATAACAACTAGCTGCTGACGGTCGTTTCTTGTCAATATTGGAATATATGTTGTCCTGATATAGTGTAACAATGTGGCGGACTTGTCAACCCTACAATATTGTATATTCGAGATACCGCCTGCACCGCCATCTGCCGGGCTGATTTGTGAATATAACCATTCTCAAATCCCCTTCAACATACCAAAAGTTTCGTCAAAATCGATCCAGTCGTTTAGGACGAGTTAGGTGGCACACACAAGCACACAAAAAATATATATAGAGACTAGTTGCGCCCCGCGGTTTCACTCGCGTAATTTTCGATCCCTTGGAAAATAGAAAATCATCCCATGGCATTCCACAGGAACATTTTTTTAGGATTATAACTATCCTGTGTGTTAATCCAAGTTACTCTCTATGTGTGTACCAAATTTCAAGAAAATCGGTTTAGCGGTTTTTGCGTGAAAGAGTAACAAACAAACACATACAAACTTTCGCATTTGTAATAAGTATTAGTAGGATATAGTATTGTGAGTAAAACTTTTAAATTCTTTTAAATTTTGAATTTTCTCTTTTAAATTCTGAAACGCAGCCATGACATCATCAAACAAAAAGGACACGATGATTGAAATAATTAATTCAGTAATAATTAATTAATAATACTGTACCTCTTCAACCCAGAAGATGGGCATCAGTGTGGTCCTCAAAGTCTGTGTCGCCGCGATAGAGATGACAGGTCTCATGAAGATATTGAACTGGGCTCGTTTGAAGCCCCTGATGACTGTGCCGGTGTTCTGAAACAAGATGTATGTTATGTTGTAGTCTCTTTTATGGTATAGGAGGGCAAAAGAGCAGTCGGAGCCATTTTCATGACTACCGACGCCCATAGACTGCATAGAGGTCATACAGATGCGCTGCTTTCCTTTCTCATCCCACCTCCGTGGGCCACCGGCTACTTACACCGCACACATGTGACAGCTGTGTCACTACGCCGGCTACATGCATGCATGCGGTGTGGCACTACAGTTGAAAGGTGTTTGAATCCTGGTCGCTGTAGTGGAGTCGGTACACCAATCTGCGATGCATCGTACCTAGGAATTTACGCCGTTCAAAGTAAGAGGCTATGCTACAACCAGTGACTCATGGGAGGGGAAGGAAGACGGAGAGCAACACATCTGTACAACATTTTTGTGGATGTTTATGGGCGTTAATAGTTTAATGACTACCGACGCCCACAGGATCCGACTGCTTGTTTAGCCCATTTCATATAAAAACACAAGAAACAAATAGGCAGTTTTTCAGATCCGTCCGATAGATCGCAGATTGTTGCGATGCGATGAAACATTTATAACGTAGCCCATGATAAAACTGTGTATATATGGTATTTTATTTAGCGAACCCAATAGAAAACTATTTCCTACAACTGTAAATGTTAACCTGTAACCGAATTACAGGCATTTCGGGCATTGTGCCTTTTGCAAAAGGCACAAAACAAAATAGTAACACGAGTGTTTTAATACCCGTGTTATATGCAGTTGCACACACTACTTTATCTTCACTAATGCAATTAATCAATTAATAAAATTTTGCGAAACATTAAATTCATGCCTACGTCACAGCGAGCGCCGCCATTAAAATCTAACCAATGAGAGCGCAGCTGCAGCGCGCGCAGGGCCAATCAGGAGAGAGCGCGCGCTGTTAAGGATTTTGACATAAGGCTCTCTCACCACTCTCTCTCTCTCTCTCTCTCTCTCTCTCTCTCTCTCTCTCTCTCGCTCTCACACAGTGTTATAATGAGATTTTACGATACCGATTTGGATATTATAACATCATGTCAAATTGCTTAAATTGAGATTTTTGTTGTCTGAGCTATAACAGTAGTTATTATAAGTCAAGTATTGAAAACATAAGTAGAATGTTACAACATTAGTGTAGATAAAATACTTTACATAAACTAAGCGCGAACTATATTAAGTTCTTATATAGAGCTTTTTGCGAAGTACGAAGTAATTTTGTACCAAAAATAAGGTCCTCAAGCGCAGGCACAGGTACCAAACTTGTGAACAACCACGCCAGTTCAAAGATGTTTGAGATAACTTATTTATTGTCCTCAACTTAAATTGCAATGCTCTGAGAAAGCTCGTGTTCTCAAAGCCTTTCTGAACACTCAAACTATTAGCCGAGAACTGAATCTAAATTTAATAAAGCTATTACATTGAAGGATATCGGATAAAATATAAAGCAGCTTTGAAGCAGCTAATTGGCGAAGCGAGCGAGGAATGAATTTACATTTTCAACACTACTATTTTTTTTTTTATGGTATAGGAGGGCAAACGAGCAGTCGGAGCCATTTTCGTGACTACCGACGCCCACAAACATCCACATAGAGGCTATACAGAAGCGCTGCCCTCCTTTCTCTTCCCACCTCCATGGGCCACTACTACACACTACACTCTAAACACGTAAATTTCTGTTAGTAACTAAGGTCGCTTAGCGTTTGCTTTATATTCTAGAATAAAAATCTTTTGTTGCGTCTGATAGCCGATGCGTTAAAATACTACGTCGTCAAGTAAGATGATACAATTTTTTGATTTATGAAGTGATTTTTATAAATACTATATATATATATATATTTTTATGATATAGGAGGGCAAACGAGCAGCCGGAGCCATTCTCATGACTACCGACGCCCACAAACATCCGCATAGAGGCTATACAGATGCGCTGCCCTCCTTTCTCCTCCCACCTCCGCCACCGGAGGTGCGGAGTGTAAGTAGCCACAGGCTACTTACACACCGCACGAAACGCGACAGCACTGCTGTCACTTTACGCCAGTCTCGTGTAAGCGAGAGGTACCTCCCCGGTCGTGCCAGCCCAATTCGTCTGCATACAAGCATGCAGTGTGGCACTACCTCCTCTTACCCTTCTTATATTGTAGTGTAATTAATACTTTGTAATGTTTTTGCAGAAGCATGGATAAAGTGGGGTACTTAAAGTAAACATAATGTTATGTGGAACAGCACATCCGAGATAATACTCCTGTGGTAGCTTTATAATCATGTCTATCTATGTACCATGCCAGGGCTTAGAATATTACTCAAAATTATTAACTAATCAAGAAAAAATTTTTGTGTACCGAATATAAATATACGTGTTTCTTTTAAATTGTTATGTTTGTTATGGGTACCTATAATAAAGAATATTTCATAATTTTTATTTATTTTTGTCTTTTTCACTTTCGTTGTATATTATCGCTCTTCATTTTTCTTTTCAACAAGTTTTTGCATGTTTACTTGTTAGAATTATACTTTGTTTTTATTTTGAGTTTTTAATACTGCCTAGCTTTTCAACCCAAATCGTTTAAAAGGCCTGCATATGAGCATGCTCCTTTGACCTCTTCAAACGGTTTTCGACGCGACCTCAGTTAGTCACGACTGCAGAAACCATCATTACTCACGAGCCAGTTAATGATATGACAGGCTTCACGTGTAACCTTCCCACTGATCGATACCAAATGTCAGTAGACCATATAGTAGTTCTGTAAGAGGTCATTCCTGCCGGCAAAGTGGAAAGGTTTTGTGCATTGCATCTTGCGTGGTAAATGACGGGGGTTGGGGTGAGGTGAGATTGTAAGATCTATTATAAAACTGCACCATGAGTGAGCGCACAATTTGAAATATTGCATTTGCATTATGAAAATTTGGACCTCAAAAACATGTAAGTATTTAAGGTTGAATATGTTTAGATTGAAGTTGACAAGATGTATCGCTAGCACTTAATGGAACTTTACGGAGTCCTCGCCCCGTGCTAAGTACCGTAAGGATAACGGAAATATATTTAAAATCTTTTTATAAGTTTAAGAAAATTTATATATTTAAGATTTTTATTATAGAAAGACATATATATTATAGAAATATATAGATACAGCCATAATCTAGAGGGGATTCGAACCCGCGACCCCTGGCGCAACACGCTCCGCTTATCCGAGCTCTGCACCACTGCGTCAGTCGGTCGTCATTCGTTAATGTTGTATGCACACATTTACACGTTTTTTTTAAATAAAATTTTATCAATTGTAACCAAAGGTCTGACTCACCGGCTCCAAGTCCAGGAAGATCCTGTGCTTCTCTTCATCGGGGTTCATGCCTATCACTCCGTGGAGGTACTCGTAGTCTGCGTACAGGAAGTGGGGATACGTCAGCACGAGGTATGCACCTGCGAACAACGGACTATTGTAATTTTCTTTTGACTTTTGAATAACATCTTTAAAATTACTTCCATAGGGAAGCAATAAAAACAAAGGAATGATAACAAAATAGGGCGATACAGTTTCTAAATGTAGCAAAAATCAAAATCAAAATCAAAACATTTTTATTCAAAATAGAATTTCAAAAATTGCTTTTTGAACGTCAAAAATTTCCATCTACCACCGGTTCAACCCTAGCCCTGTCCTGAGAAGAACCGGCGAAACAAACTCAGCGGGCCTCATTCATTTCTTCATTATACATTCTTTATTTATATACATTAAAAAAATATAATTTATATTTATTTTTGTATAGAAGTTAAGTAATAGTAGTTATTTGTCTATCACCCCCAAAGTTCAATAATACCACTGGATAGCTAAAGAATCAAAGAATTCAGTACGATATGTAAGGACTCTAAAAAAAGAGCTAAAAACATACTAACACGTCCATTTTGAACGACATTTTTATTTTAGTTTTATTTTATACTAGCTGTGCCCCGCGGTTTCACCCGCGCTTAATTTCCAAGAAATCCATATAAACTTTAACACCTTATTTCACCCCCTTAGGGGTTGAATTTCTAAAAATCCTTTCTTAGCGGATGCCTACGTCGTAACATCTACCTGGATGACCTACGACGTACCGCAAGGTTATACAGATGCGTTGCCCTTCCTCCTCCTCCTCCCTGTATGGAAAATCATTCAAACTCTTGCTTTTAGGGTCATGTTTTAAAAATTGTCTGGGCCATGATCCATCCATCATGATATTAAATTTTAGTGCCACGCTGAATGCATGCATGCCGAATTGGATTGGCTCGACCGAGGAGGTACACGATACGATATTGTAAGTAGCCGGTAGCTCATAAAGGTGGGAGGAGGAATGAGTTTACGAGCGTCGGTTCTGACTGCTCCTTTACCCCCATAAACTGTAATAATAAAAAAGTCTGCCCATTTGAAATGGTGACATAAAAAGGTAAATATCAGATACTGAAGGGACAAGTTGGGAGACCTTACAATAAATGTCTTGTATATTATTGCAATGGAAAAGAGACTGAACCTTAACCATGAAAATTAATGGACAAATGGTCAAAAAAAAATATATTTTTTTACTTAGGTAACTATTATAATCTCAATATCAATACATTTATTTTCACGGGTGGAAAGAAATTAGGTCACCCGGTGACCTATAAATCGATTCCCATTACGTACGACTATCAGAGCCAAAAAACATGGTAAACTGTTAAAAAGTAGTAAAACACCAAACCAAACTGTTGTATACGGTAGTTTATGGCTAGACACAGACTGGAGGGATCAATGCCAGGACGACCGAGGGTGACTGACAGCTCCTCGACAAAGTAAAACTTCATACACGAAGCATAACTGGCTATGAGAGGGAGAGGAAAAGAAAATGTACGAGAGCACTATTCTGTCTTGCTCCTACAGTAATATTAGAAACGTAACTCTTTTATCTTTTCAAACATATCTCCCTCTCAACTTCCGTTCGCTTCACCCGATCACGCTTTTCGTAACGCTCTCTTCAAGCATTCATCAGCTTACTCCCCAAGGCATGCGCGCGTAAAGAAGTTTTACTTCAAAAATATGAAACGCACAGTGTAATAAGTCCATAGAAAAAAAACCGGCCAAGTGCGAGTCCGACTCGCACACCGAGGGTTCCGTAATCCAAACGTAATGCATGGTTTTCAATTATTGTAACTTTACGCCTGCCGTTTAAGTTGACAAACATATATAAGCGGTTGCTCAAATATATTTAGTAGGCAACGAATTACAGTTATAAGTTGATAATGATTTTTCCAATGATCTACATATAATTTACTAGTTTTCAGATTTATTCTTATATATGTGCTATAGGTTCTTACTTCTTGTCAAATTTCACAACTCCAGGCGATAATTTTTTGGTTTTCGACAAAGTACGTTTTCATACAAAATTTGTGCATAATTGGCTATAACTTTTTATTGCGTTAACTTAGAAGTGTGATTTTTCAAGGCATCAAGACGTAACTGACCTCCGTATTTGACAAAAATTTCTGCTTAATCCCTTCACGCGTTTTAGAGAAAAAGGTCTTGACAGACGCACAAACAGACGGACAACAAAGCGATCCTATAAGGGTTCCGTTTTTTCTCTTCGAGATACGGAACACTAAAAACCGAGTTCCAGATCTATAGATATCAGAAAATATGTCAGATCCGCCACTAAGTGGAGTTTACTCCACAATATCGTACACTGTTCTAATGTGAAGAGTGTCTTACAAACGACTATAGAGCACATGATTTTGTCACATTTGTTTAACAAGGAGTAAAGTAAAACAAAACTAAGAGGTAAGTCGACGGGAGATGCAAGAGACGTGAAGGGAGTGCGAAGTTTGAAGCCAACTTATGTCTGATATAATAGCGCCATTCGAGTTTGTTGAAGCGGTCGCCCGGGTCGGCCTCCCGGGTGGGAGTGGGGTGGGGTGGCTGCGCGGTCTCGATCAACTATTTTAAAATGATAAACCCGAGTACAATGAATCTCGGGCCCGGTTTTTAGTTACCAATGCTCATTGAACTGTAGCGACAGATGCGTTGCACCGGAATCGGACACGACCGAGATATCTCTGGCATACAATACCGTTAAGTGGCTGAGTTGCCGTGCGGCTTGTGTAGCCGGTGGCCCATTGTGGGAAGGAGGAAAGAGAACAACGCATCTACTTAATCTTGCGGATGGGACTATGGTGAAGTTGAAGGGTTTTTCTCATTTCTGGACTTAAGTATGAAAATTGGTTTAGTTAAGTAAGTTAAGATAAGTTTTTATATTACAATTGATAACTTCTGCTGGCGAAATGGAAAAAATCCCCCTAAAGGCTTAAAACGGTGGGGTATAAAGTTCGTATGTTAATTTTCTCATTTCTGGAATTCCTATAAAAATTAGTATTCATCATGATTAGTTAATATTATAATATAGGATAGCCATAAAATTTGCCAATCTTTCACCGACAAAAAGCTACATTATCAAAAAATAACAAAGGCTTATATTTCGATCCACCATTTATTTCGATTGAGTATTTTTATTTTCAACACCCGGCGAAGTGCTCACGGTTTGGCTAGTCTTAAATAAAAATATCGTGTTTTCGTCGATATTTGTTCGAATTAATCTCCGGAACTGCTAGACCGACGTTAATGAAATTTCTTACGCAACTTTATGACACTTGAAACTCTACCTTATTTCATTGTAATACTTTACTACTATATAATAATAATAATATCCTCCTTGCCGATTTCGGCTACGGCGGCCGTCTCTATAGAGACGAGCCAGATGCGCAGGATATATTATAGTGCACAATTGTGCGCGCAGACACAAGTGCACTCTCTATTCCTTCACTCTCATATTCCGATGGGACGGCAGTCCGACACGACCGGTGTGAAATCAGGCACAGGACCGACGGCTTAACGTGCTCTCAGCTCTCAGAGTATCACCGCCAACTTCCTGACTCCGGACTGTTATTAGAAATTGAAAAATCCCAACAACAATTTTTGGTCCGACCCGGGATTCGAACCCAGGACCTTACGTCTGTGGTTGAACACGCTTACCACTAGACCACGAGGCAGTCTTTACTACTATACAAGTATATCAGTCACAACCAACAGCAACGCAGTCAGGGTCAGTTAGTTTATTTATATGGAACGGTAATTGGGTACCTTCTTAAAAAAAATATTAACATTTTTTTTCTTTTTTTTCAACACATTCACATACAAGTTCACAAAACTTGGATATATAAATCATATATTAAGAAGGAGATAAACTATTTGCGTTGATGATAAAAATAGTTAACAACATTTAACAAATTACAATACACTTAGAATCAAGAAGTCAATTATATACACGTGCATCGGTAGTAGGTACCTAGTAAAAAGTTTCCGTTCGTTTACCCCCATATACTATTAGATATTAAGGAAAATATTTTCAACGTATTTTAAAATTTTGTATCACTGGAAATGTCAATTCTTAGAAAAATACGCACGTATCTATATAAATTATACAAGATTATTTTTATACATGATTATTATGCATAGGTATCTTAATAGATGACTCCTTACTGCGTGTGTGTCATCTCAATCACATCTGGACCTATTTAGTTGACCGCAAACTGGGGCCATGGGGTCTCGTACGTTTATAAAATTCTTAGAATGGACCCGTAAGGTACCTATAGTAGTTGTTAACGTTTTCGGACCGTTCCACGCGCCTTGATACTTTAATTTTTGATGTAAAATTACCGTGGAAGAAAATTACAATTCAACAGAGTGAATGTTATTTTTATATCGGATTCAGAATCGAGTTCACATTATTTGGGTTTTTTGATACTTACTGCTATACATGTATGGAGTTATGTTTCTATTTTTTTTTTTTTATGTTATAAGGTGGCAAACGAGCAGTCGGAGTCTTTTTCATGACTACCGACGCCTATAGACATCTGGATAGGGGGTATACAGTTGCGCTGCCCTCCTTTCTCCTCCCTCCTCCATTAGTACCATGCCACACGATGCGGTGCGGCGCCGCACCGCAGGTCATCTCGCCGGACTACCGACCACACGGTGAGTGCGGCGCCGCAACGTTTTGCGGTACCGTAGCAGCGACGGAGCTTCAGCACGGCATTCTGACGACAGTCTGTATTAAAAAATGGATCGGGAAAGACGTGTGTTGCTGCTATTATTACTTCGCCACCGACGCAACCGACGACGACGTACGACGCCGCAATACAAACACCCCTCCCCGCCTCGTCTCGATTCCGACGCGCGTGCGGTGCAGCGCCGGAGCGCACCGGACGGCGCCGTGTGCCATACCATACATTTTTATAAGTAGGAAACCGGAGCGGCACCGGTCAGGCGCCGCGCCGCCGCCGCACCGCATCGTGTGGCATGGCTCACTGGTTACTTACACACCGCATCAAACGCGACCGCACGGATGTCACTTTACGTCGGTCTCGTCTACGAGAGGTCGTGCTGGCCAGATTCGGCTGCATGCAAGCATGCAGTGTGGCACTACCTTTTACTAAATGTAAATATGTCTATTATTGGTATATATTTAATTACTTTTTTTTTTTATTTTTTTATTTTTTATTTTCATCGTTATTTCCTGTATGTGTATAATGTCGTCCTAGCCGATTTCGGCTACGGCGGCCGTCTATATACACGAGCCATCAGCAGGACATATTATAGTGCACATGTGTGCGTGCAGACACAAGTGCATTTTCTATTCCCTCATTCTTATATTCCGACAGGACGGCAGTCCGACACCGGAGAGAAATCAGGCGCAGGACGAGGGTGTAACACCGCCAAGTTCCAGACTCCGGACTGTTATCAAAAATTGGAAAACCCCAATAACAATTTTGGGGGTGTTCAAGCATAGGCGTGAGGTCCCGGGTTCGAAACCNNCCCGGGACCTCACGCCTATGCTTGAACACGCTTACCACTAGACCGCGAGGCAGGTTTTCACCCACGATGTATCTGTGTACCATAATTTCTAAATACAGTTTTCTATTAGATTTTGCTCTATTTACGGGAGGCCAGGTATGGAGACGATTTTTTATACAGATCTGACCTGATTTCCTACGGGAATCTTTTGATTACATAACGAGCTCTCTTTTAGAAACGCGATGAACTTCCTAGAACGTTGCGCTAGTCTGAAGATTGGCAGAATTTTTATAACAATTTTTTATAGGGATTTTATATTAAAGTCAACATGTAATATGTCTTTTTGTCGCAGTTCCATCTTCCGAGAGCTAGTAATACAACATAGCATAGTAATTGCGTCACTTGAACAACAACCTAGTAATTACATACATGTATACTATACCTACTATATGTAGTAATACCTACATAGCGACAACATAAAGGCTTACTAACGAAAATAAGATGATTCTGTGACTCGTACAGTAAAAACGCCAGATGATTTGGGTCGGCACGACTGACGTGTCACTCCTTGTCCACATTTACCGCCGCAAAGTAACAGCTGTTGTCACGTTTCGGGGGTTCTGTGAGTTTCCGATGACCCACTGGAAGATAGAAGGTAAGAAGAATCCAACAAGGGCGTAACCAGCTGCTCGTTTGCCCCCTTATTTATACCTACTACATAGCTGACTTTTGAAACATACAAAATAGTACACACTATTACAACAAGCATCCGCTAAATCATTAAACACTGAAGTAAAATACTTTTTATCAGCGGACGCAACCCTAGAATACACAAACATCCTCAGAATGCCGATTTAAGTTTTAACATGCAGCATTGGGAATCTGAGTCGAGTTAATCGTCTGATTCAGAAACTTACAGAGTTCGTGCAAATTTAACAGCAAATATTGGAACAGCTCTTGATTCACAAAATCGATGAACCTGCAAGCAGACTAATCAAGGCATCTCGGAGAGGCTTAGGATTAGGCTATGTAAAGAGTTCTACGCCGAGCTGTCTAATTGAAAATCAAATAATGACGGGGATATTACATCATGTTTGCCTAGGACCGTGATTTCAAGATTATCTCTACTAGACTTATCTCTCTAGTTATATAAAAGTCTCGTGTAACGGTTCGACCGATTCTCATGAAATTTTGTGTGCCTATTGGGTAGGTCAGACAGAGAGAGAGTTTTTCAACTCGATATTTCCACGGGATCGACACTTACGCGGGTGAAACCGCGGAGGGAACTAGTATAATATTAAATATAGAAGTTTATATAATTACTAGCTGTGCCCCGCAGCTTCACACGCGTCTTATGATTAATAAAGATTACTCCCCTCTTAATTCCCTAAGGAGTACGATACCAATAACTATCATTGTGACCCCGTGTCACAATGATAGTTACATAGTTTTATAGGTATATATAAAGAGGAAATACTTTTTTTGTATCGAATATGCTCTACAATTTTAAACATTTCTTTTCGAAAGCTACTTTATCAGGAAGTAACATGCCTATATCTTATTACGATTGAACTATGTTTATTTTAGACTCCCAACTAGAGTTGCCATGTGTCAGGATTTAGTCGGACATGTCCAGCTTTTTACAGTTGTGTCAGGCCAAACACACAAGTCCGCGATTTTGTTAGGCTTGTGACGAGTTTGCCAAAATATTCAAGGACGTATGATTACTAGAGTAAATCTGAAAAGAATAATAATAATAGGTGCATAAGACAAAACAACATTTTTTTTCTTTAAAAACCCTGCCTGTCAGGCTTTCATGGCAAAATGTCCGGCGAAATTTGAGTTTATGTCAGAGTTGATTTATGTACCTGGCAACCCTACTTCCAACGAAGAGCGCACCGCAACATTATGAAAATAAGGTATTTAAGAATTTTAATAAATTTAACAAATGTTTTACACTTTACAAAACACATATATTATGCATAATACTAGATACTAATTGAGGAGGCAACGGGTTGATGTGGCAATCAAAATGATATAGCGGTCATTAATCAAATTAAAATGTAGCCTACATTTTTAAAACAAACTCACATATCTAAACAAATTCATTAAAATCCACCAGTGATGGAGGTTAGCCTGATAAAAATAATTTAGATTTTTTATATTCAAATATAAATGTAAATATTAATGAGAGGAAGTGCCAGCTGCACGCATGCATGTAGCCGAATTGGATCGGCACGACTGGGGTACCTTACGTAACTCTTGCTTGTGCGGTGTGCAAGTAGCCGGTGGCCTATAGAGGGAGAAGGAAGGAGGGCATCTGTATAATCTCTTTACTAATGTCTATGGGCGTCGCGTCGGTAGTCATGGGAATGGCTCCGATTGCTCGTTATCCCCATTATACTGTAAAAAAATACATGAGCTGTGCGGGATTCGAACTCACTAACTTTGTCGTGACTATAATATTTTACCTGCTACGTTAACTAAATAAGTGAGTCGTCAGATAACACGTGCATGGTTTATTAGATTATGTGCTGGTTATGCAGGCTGCTATTAAGTCTCGGTTAGTTGAGAACTTAACTGGCATTAAACGATCAATTTACCTTCAAAGGTGCGTGTTAGAAGCAATTAACTAGTATTAAGCTTTATCTAACTAATATGTATAACTAGTAAGAGGTAGTGCCACATTGCGTGCTTGCATGCAGCCGAATGGGACCAGCACAACCGGGGAGGTACCTCTCGCTCACACGAGACCGGCGTAAAGTGACAGCTGGTAGTCGCGTTTGTGTAAGTAGCCAGTGGCAAATTGGCGTCGGTAGTCATAAAAAAATCTCGGATAGCTATTTTCATTTAATAGTATCGGGGAGCAAACGAGCAGGCGGAGCCTTTTAATGACTAACGCCCACAGACGTCCGCACAATTATTATACAGACGCTTTGCCCTTCTTTCCTACCCTCCATAGGGCCACCGGCTACTCAAAAACCGCACGAAATAGACGCGAGAACACAAAACGAGTAGCTGTTACTTTGCAGCGGTATCTACTGAGGGAAACTTCCCAGGTCGTGCCGACCCAATTCAGCTGAATGGAGCACGAGCTCATGCTACATGAAACTTCATTACATGAGCTGTGACACAGGCTCAGATAATATAACACAAACGATAAAATATTGCGCCACAAATAACTCTTTTGTCTGTAAGCAATAAGGATATTATGTTCGTACTTCGTGATTAAATTTCGAACATTTACATTTCACTTCAATAATATCGAATATCTGTATGACATATTTTTTATTTAATTAATAAGGCTGGGATATTTTCTTGTTGTCGACAAAGTTTTTTTCATTTCGCATATTTGTTACGAAATGAAATGGAATAAAAATGTTTTTATTCAAAATAGAATTATAAAAATTACTCCTTCTACGTGAAAAATTGCATTTACCACTGTATGCTAGTCTATACTTCTATGCTAATATTAGCTACCCTTCGCGGTTGCACCCGCGTAAGTTCGATTCCGTGGAAATTTCGAGAAGAAAAATAGATGGCCGATTCTCAGACCTACCCGATATGCACACAAAACTTCATGAGAATCGGAGAGATTCCTTCCTTCATGAGATTATGACGAGAATTTAAACAGAGTGGCCCAGTTACAGTGGTACAATTTTTTTTTTAGCTTGAGAGCATCATGAGTGATCATTTAATCCATTAGTTTTCGTATCCTGTATACAGAATAGATTATAAAGGTGAAGATTTTGTGTGCTTAACGCGATATTATCCTGCAATATTTGTACGATTTGAATAATTCTTTCAAAAAAGCCAAAAGCCAAAGGCAGCGACGCAGGCGGGTCATGCGGACGAAACCGCGCGTCGCTGCTAGTCGAATTGAAGTAAAAACAGGCTTTATTAGCATCAGAATCTTCCTGTTAACATAAATAAACAGTTTTATTATTTATATATTTAACAAACTGCGTAGTTATAAATTAAATACATTATCAGTTCTTATTGAGCTTACTCCGAGGCGATTTATAAAAGATACGACGATAAATAAAATAGTGTGAAACAGTAACCGGCCAAGCATAACACACGTCCTCTACCTCCTCACAGTCTTCCCAATGGGGTAGAGGGATAAGGAACTCTAGTGCACGTCTCTATATATCCTGCGCAGATGGCTCGTCTCTACAGTGGTGGCTTTGGTAGCCGAAATTCGGCTCCGACGACATTAATATCATTCTGACTAACAACGGGAACCACTGGTCTCAGTACGTACTCAACAAATTAACTGCCTTGCATATAAACTGGACTGGCGCGGGCAGCAGCCTGCGCCCCTTTGTTACTACGACTATTAAGATCTTTTACAGTATAGGGAGGCCAACGAGCAGTTGGAGAGCTACGGACGCCCATAAACATGCACAAAGGTACGCTGACGCTTTACCCTCCTCCTCGGACTCACGCCGCACGAAACACGACAGTAGCTGTCACACGCCGGTATCGTGTAGAGAACTCCCCTTTCGTGCCTACCTAATTCGGCCTGAATGTTGCACTGCCTACTAATTACATGTATTCAAATTTTAATTACATCTATTTTCATTATCACATAATATAATTTCGTTGCGTTTGTTTCATTCGGTATTAAATAAATTATGACGGCAAATGGAAAATGAATTGCGTCTGAGCCGCGCTGTGACGAATGTAAACAAAACTCAGAATAAATGCAACAAACTACATAACTCTTATGAAATTGTGATTTTGTATGAAAAATGTTAATTGAGAGAAGGAAAGATTTTATTCACAATAACATGAGTTCTATCACATTATAAACGAGGACGCAGTGGTACAGGGCTCGGATAAGCGGAGTGTGTTGCGCTAGCGGTCGCGGGTTCGAATCCCGCCTTGGTCATGGATGTATATATTTATAAAATTTCTTAAATGTAGTGTAGTCTGGGCTAACGTAGTATAGTCCATAGGTATTAATATTATTATAAACTAATATAGTGATAATGTTTCTGTAACCAGTCGGGGTGATGCTAAGTTTTGAGTACCATATGCATCTAGAAAGAGAAAGTTCAAAAATTGAGTTATTATACATATAAACCTTCCTCTTGAATCACTCTATCTATTAAAAAAAACTATCAAAATCTGTTATTTTAAATATCTAAGCATACAGACACACAGAAGGCGGAAAGAAACTTTGTTTTATACTATTTAGTGATTATGTTAAGCATTTGAATAGACAGAAAACGGTTCAATACAAACGTTCTAAGTTAACGTAATAATAAGCTAAAGTTTAAATATAACAGAGCCCAGTTCGGAGAGAATTCGGTTCAGTTTAGACTGGACATCGAGTGGCTCGCCGCTGCTTTAATATGCAGCGACGCTAATGGACTTCTAATAATAAAACAGCTCCATCGGCTATTTTCGTCTAAATATCAATTTTCCGATAAAAGTAAGGTTTCTCAGTACTTAAGTCGAAAGGAGTAAGTGATGGAGACATGGTGGTAGATGTATTTTTTGATGTTCAAAAAGTAATTTTTATGATTATTCCATTTTGAATAAAACATTTTCATTTCATTTGATTGTCGTTTCTTCACAAGATAGCGGGAAAGGATATCTGATCAGTGAGCGGTAGTGTGCAGCATTGTCGGAGAATCGGACCGGATCGGGTTGAGCGGTATGTATATAATGCATACAGCATTAAATATCCACGTCAGTCTGTAAATAACTCCGACGGCTCCTATGCCCTCCCTATGCAATAAAAAGAACAGTCATGGACGACCAAATGATAGGCATGTTACTCTTAATCAAGCCTGTCATACATATTATGTTAACGTTTACTTTCAAGCCCGCATTGCAATAATATTTAGTGACGGGCAATAGTATAATTATGTACACTTTAGTACCTTGTCACAATTTGTATTTTTGAAACTCCGTATTACGATTGCTTTGACTTGTCAAAGAATGTTATTGTGACAGGGTACTAAATTGTATTTTTTTTTATTTTATAGGGGGCAAACGAGCAGGTAATTAGTAACTACCGCCGCCCGTAGACATCCGCATAACTTGGTGTCTTGCTGGCCTTATAAAGTGGTGTATACAAACTATTGCTCGTGACTGTATCTGTTACAAAACAAACTCATTCTTGTAAAACTAGCTGCCCCGACAGACGTGTCATGCAGAACTTGTTGTCATGGTGACGTGGACGTGGCGGAAATGTCAAACGCTTTACCAAAGTCTGTAAAACTTGACATTTGCATTCATTTTTCACACATTCCATGCGAACCTTGTGGTGTAAAATCAATTTACATGCAAAAATAAATCAATTATTAGATGCAATTGATTTATAACATTTCGGAGTTTGACCACCGGCTGGCGCAGTGGTACAGAGCTCGGATAAGCGGAGCATGTTGCGCTGGGGGGTTCGAATCCCGCTTAGGTCATGGATGCTTATCATGTGCTATATTTATTTCTATAATACATATAAATGTTATAATATATTTTTGTATTATATACTTTATAAATGTTTTTAATATATTTTTGAATTAAAAAAGAAATAAATATTAAATATTTGTCTAGTAAGTTTAAGCTAACCTGGTGTGGTAAGTCCACAGACATTTTATTATTAATGTGAGGGTAATTCGTAATGACACTTGTAATTATACCAGGGTGAATCAAAAAGTTCTTAGAAACTTATATGTATTTAACCTTTTTGGAGGCAGTTCGATATTTTTTTTTAAGATGGACAATTACATATTATTTATCCAGACTTTCAATTGTTTTCGACAGATCGTTCGCAAAATATTAATTTTATTGTTGAGAGTTCTGATAAAAAAACGAAACTATGAAGAAAAACGAGTTACGCGCGGTAATAAAGTATCTGTTCCTGAATAATATTTCTACGAAAGAGATTTTTTCGGACATTCAACAGACTTTAGGGAATGATGCTTTACCCTATTCCACTGTGGCTTATTGGGTTGCTGAATTTAAAAGAGGTAGGTCGAGCTGTAAAGATGACCCGCGTTCTGGACGACCGTCAACCTCCATCACCGAAGAAAATGCCAAAAAAGTGGAAAAATTGGTTTTACACGACAGAAGAATTACAATAAAACATTTAGCTAAGATCCTTAAGATATCGTTTGGTAGCATTCAGTCAATTTTAAACGTTCACTGGGGTTCAAAAAAGTGTCAGCAAGATGGGTGCCACGAATGTTAACCGAAGAAAACAAAAATTGACGTTTGGATATTTCTAAGCGTAATCTCGAAATGTTCCAACGTGATTCAGATCAATTTTGCCTTCGTGTTGTAACCGTGGACGAAACATGGGTTCACCAATTCGACCCGGAAACGAAAAGACAAAGCATATCTTGGAAACGACCATCCTCACCACCCGTGAAGAAATTTCGAGTTTCTCCTTCCGCTGGCAAAGTTATGGCCTAGGTATTCTGGGATAGTAAAAGAATTATTTTTATTGATTACTTGCCAAAAGGGCAAACGATAACTAATAGGATCCCTATTATGCAAACTTAATCCCGAACTTACGTGAAGCGATTAAAAAAAACGTCTTGGGAAATTGTCATTGGGCGTGTTGTTTCTCCAGGATAACGCTCCACCTCATCGTTCGGAAGTTGCTGGCTTCGAAGTCCTTGATCACCCACCATATTCTCCTGACTTAGCCCCAAGTGATTTTCACTTATTTCCAAAATTAAAGGAGCATATTCATGGAACTAAATATGACGATGATGACGCGGTTATGACTGCCGTAGAGGAGTTTTTTAATAGTCGAGAAAATGTTTTTTTTGCGGAAGGAATAAGAAAGTTGGAGATGCGGTATTCTAAGTGTATTAGATTAGAAAGAGATTACGTAGAAAAATAAAATATTTTTGTTTAAAAAATTATTTTTTTTGTATTCATTCTAAGTACTTTTTGATTCACCCTCGTATTAATAATTTATATTGTAAATGTAATCATAGACTGTAAACGACTTTATGGTTAAATTCTATAAAAGTAGTCAATATCATATACTAATAATATAAAGCTGAAAAGTTTGTTTTTTTGTTTGTTTGAAAGCGCTAATCTCTGGAACTACTGGTCCGATTTGAAAAGTTCTTGCAGTGTTAGTTAGTCCATTTAGCGAGGAAGGCTGTAGACTTACTGTACTTTTTAACCGACTGCGGTAAAAATCGGATTCACTTAAACGAAGTTGCGGGCGTTCGTTAGTTCTTAAGAAAAAGTTTAGTTGATTCCGATTTAATTATATTATAACATAACTAGTTAGTGAGTTTACATTTGGTTACCGACGTAGTTTTTATACAAATATTATTGTTATGTAATATTTTTTAGTTTTGAGTGCTTAAGTTGATTAATGTCGACAACGTAGAAGTATCGTGATTGGTGCGATGCCACAAGAGGGATTTTCCGCGGACAAATATGTATGCACAGTATCGCATACTTTAAATCTCAAATTTGCGTTACAGTTGTAAGCATTCTATTTTAGTGGACAAAAAAGTCCGTGAACAAAAATGCCACTTCTGCGCACCTTTAATGTGGAAGGGATTTGTTTTAAATCGTACTAAACGATTACTGGTTTAGTACGATTTCATTTATCAAATTTATCAAAACAAATCCCTATAATTACTTATAGAATATATTACAATCTTTATTATATTTACGACCTCGTCTAAAAGTATTATAGTTTCGAAAATAATATTAATACAAAGGACATTTCCAGAATGTTCTTTGTTTTCGATATTTAAGTGGACACGAAACAGACAGGGCGGATGCCGCATCGCGGAGCGCGGCGCGGAATGTCCCGGAAAATTGAAATACCATCGTCGAAAGACATTTCAGTAAAATATGTGCACTGCAGCTGAATTGGGCGCGACCCAGGTACCTTTAGGATACCACGACGCCGACGTGAAGTAGCTGTGCTGTCACGTTTCGAGTGGTGTGTAACCTCTTTGTGGATGTTTATGGGCTTCGGCCATAAAAAGCTCTGTGTTCTCATTTGCCGGCCACAGATACTAAAAAAGTAGGAACGAAACGACGCATATTTCGTTCCTGACTTTTATTATTAATTTATTGATTATTTGCACGACAAAGCGATGGCAAACAGGCCCACTTCATACGCACGGAAGCGGATATACTGCGTGTTTTTGGCACGGCCACCGTTAGCTAGTTTGTCTGCATTTCCCATGACTTT
>LUGF01059016.1:403262-422050 GCA_001625245.1 Calycopis cecrops | reverse complement strand
CGCAAAGTAGGTATGCATTTGAGAATGTGGTGATCTTATGTAAAGATGTTCTACATACGCCCGCAAACGTTTCTGAGTTGTGCGACCAGTTTTCGACAGATGTCGCCAATGTCGTTGTAATGTTCATTTTATAATTATGTTGCATATATTGCTGTGATAGTTCATACTGATTTGTTTATGGTGGCGTAACAATGGGCGCAAGGTACAGCTATTAAGTAATAGTGTACATAAAATTTATTAAAACCATAGATACGACATTTCTTTCAAAAGAGGTATGAAAACATAGAGCAGGGCACATATAGAAAACTACTTAACTACTTTTTCTTAAACGACATTAATAACTTAGTACCTTTCAGCGTAATCCATTAGGTCTTCAGAAATGCTGAACATTTCTCGAAGAGAATAGTAAGCGCTTGCTGCAACCCAAAAGGGAATGCAAAACGGATATAGTTGGAGTAATGATATGAAGAAAGGTTCCGCCTCCTCCGGCCTATCTTCCATTACAATGCACGCCTTTGATAGGAGACTGAAAATTAATATGTCTAATTTTATAAAATTGGAAGGATTCGCTTGTTTGGGTTAATGCGATAAACTCAAGAGCTACTGCTCCGATTTGAAAGATTCTTACGGTGTTAGATTAATTTATCGAGGAAGGCGATGAACCAAACTACGATAGAAGCCGAATAAGTGTGCAACAGGTGAAGCCGCGGGGCACTGCTAGCATTATATATATGTACAATATCAATAATTGTTATATTATATTAATATCTAAAAAGTTCAGTTTTATTTTTTGTACGTCTGATTTTTTTTTTCGGACGGACCTCTTACATGTCGGTAGCATAGTTTGTATGTCTGTTGGTTTATTTGTCATTTATATACTCTTAAATGTATATACTCTTAAATGGTGATGATGTCTTTGGTAACGTTATTAACAATTCTCTAGAAAAAGTTTTGTTATCAAAATTACAGTAATCGGATGAGTTGATGTTTTTTCTATATTATAAACGGAAAGTTGTATGTATGTTTGTAATTTTGTCACGCAGAAGCTTGAAAAAATCTGGCTGAAATTTGGTACACATACATAACGGCTTAACTGATTTGAATAATTTTGGTTTTGAATGAATTGTGAAAGTACAGGGAAGGTTTAAAAGATTCGTATTTACGTAAAAATGCTAGGAATAAAGTAAAAACAACAATTTCGTTTTTCCATAGAAACTATTCCTATTTGTCAAAAATTTGATGTGCGTACTGTGAGAAATCTAACAAAATTTCAAATTGAAAGAATAGTTTAAAATAAATAACTAAGGGGCAATTTTTCATTCCTGGGATAAATAGGTAGATAACTATATACCTAATATACTATATAATATCAGTAAATAATATAATTATGTGTGTTTATCAGTTGAATAAATATTTTCAATTTTTCAATAGTCTTTAACTTAAAGAATAGATATCCTCTCCTATGTCCTGTTCTGACGGCTTGCCAACTAGAATATTGAGGCCAGGGGTCAGGATGAGAACCTGTCCCTATTGCACGGCTCCGACGTTGTAGTAGGGACTGTTCACAGACAGCCTTACAGTCTCCAAGGATAATTCTGGCCATTTCACCGAGACCAGTCTGTCGTTGGAGGGATCCTGTTGATCCGAGACCCTTCAATTATAGCGGCTGAAGGCACCCCGCAGGGGTGTAGACTGTATTGCACTTCCAAGTGTCGAGTCCGACTTTGGTCTAGACTCTAGGGGCTTCTAGGTATCATACGTAAATGTATTCCCCTGCGTCATAAACAAGGGTAAAGTAACGGATTGACAATTCGGCCACATAACAGTACCTACACGTTACCATGACAACATACTTTCCATTGATGACAATGACTCTGGTCTGATAGTTGAAATTATATTTTCGTATTACATTTGTATTTTAATTTTCAGAAATTAATAAAATTAGTTAAGTTTAACTAGTTAAACTTCATATTTATTTTAACTTTTAGAAATAAATGTCAAAAGAAAATATGCAAGTTGTAGTTCTTAGTTCATCCACTAGTTGGCGTGCCAGTGTTGAGAGTTTTCTGTGGTTTTGTATTACCTAAGCGGGTGGCGAGGGTTTAGTTTAATAGACTTGTCGATGCACACGGACGCGTACTCCATGTCGTGATCCTTGCAGCAGGTGGATAGTTCGCGCCAAATGTCCGGGTCGCACTCATTTTCCACCAACGCCTGAAATTAACAAGTTGTAGCAATTTTTATACACATGGCGTTAGGTCAGAGGTAATAGGTCCTAATATTTCTATCACGCTACTGAAAAAATAAATTTCCACAAATAATGTTATCTATTTTGTTAATATTACTATTAACATACGTATTTTGTTCCATAGTTGTAGAAATGAGATTAAAAAAAGAAACGTTTTACCATCTACTCTGCGACAGCTCACGCTACATTCTTGCTTTTTTTACTGTTAAAAAAATAAAAAGGTGGCAAACGAGCAGTAGGAGCCGTATGATGACTACCGACGCCCATAGACATCTGCACAATTGTATGAGGGCTGTTGTCCTCCTCCCATTCTCCTCTTATGTACCATAACGAAACACATAGTCACTATACGGCGATGTGAGTGAGAGTTACTTCCCCTGTCGTATTGAATGCTATGCAGCATGGCACTACCTCATGGAATCTTAAAACTTACTCTCTTAGAACTACTTTACAAGGAGATACAGGCAATGAAACTATAGTTACTTGTAAATAAAGTTCGATAGCGTGCGGGATGTCCTGCAGCTGCCGCGCTTGTCTCGCCGCAAGGTGTCTCGTATTTTGGACGTCTGTGGAGCCCACCAGGGTTTCCTCGGCCACCCTCATAAGATTCACGTGGGCCAACATTAGTAAATCCTTTAAATTATATTTAGTCAATTTATTGTTTATATCATTTACAAAATATGTTTACCTAGCCCCAGCTCAAATTTACGCATGGTACCTAGGAGTCCAGCTGGCCCCTAGAACTATGTCGGACTCGACACTTAGTGTAATAATGACTAAACCCCTGCCTTCTGCTGCGATAATTTTAGGGTACCGGATCTGCAAGCAACAGGATCCGTCCAGCGATATGATGGCCACGGCGAAGAGGTCAGGCTTCTCCTCCTTGGGGACTGTCCGGCTACCTGGAATTACCTCCTCCTCTAGTCCTCCTATTTTCTTTGGATTAAATTTGTTACGGGTTCCGAGTAGTTTTTTCTTTTCCCTGGGGTTCCTTGCGATCATATCGAAAGATCCACGAGTGGTTGCATCTGTCGATCCTGGCGAGACAGGAGCAGCAGCGGTAGGAGCGAGAGGTGGGCCAAGCCCGATTAAAATAAGTATTTATCCTTATCATTAATTATTGCTGTGCTATTAAGGTGGTGAAACGGTAGGCTATTTATTATAGGATGGACACAATAATTTGGGATAGCTAGATGATGATGGATTTAAATATTGATTTAGTAGTAGTAAAGATACTAAATCAATCAAATCAAAAATTACAATTATTCTTATTCTACCTCGACGGATCTCCACCTTGTCGTGGTTTGGACCTGTTGATTTTAGATCCGGGGCAATTATAGCGGCTGAAGACACCCGCAGGGGTTTAGTCGGCAGGGGCAATCCCTAATTGCAGAGCCCGACACTGTACCCGGTTGTGCCACCCGGGCTCCTGGGTGGCGTACATCAATCTCCTTCGTTACCAAAAAAGGTAATAAACCAGTGGATAATCTAATTTAATAAATGACTCTATTACCTCAAAGGTTTTATCACAGAAATCACTGGGTAAAAAGTTATTATGGACATAATGAGCAGCTTCTTGCCAAAAAGATGTTTCTAATTCCACACGAGTTTTGCTTAAATGTAATTTCCGATAAAAGTTATTGTGATCTGTGTATCCTGCAAGAAAAAAAAAATTAAATAAAAATTTATTATCGAGAGTTAGCTCTATACAGGGTTAGTTTTTGGTCACCGGCAAATTTTCAGGTTTGGTTTAAAATCGATTATACATTCGATTTATGAAGAAATAAATAAATAAATATGCCTTTTCCCCATTTTCGTAGCTCTCACAATTTTATTTTACAATTTTACATTTTATTACAAGTATTATATTATATTATATTATATTACTAGCTGTAACTTGCGTGCGTTGCTACGCTTGGCGCCACCTGTCAAAAACGTATCGTAACAACTCAGAAACCTTTGTGGGCTCATGCATAACAACTTTGCTACAGATCATCACACGATCAAATGTATAGTTTACGATTCTATAAAGAACATACAGACAAACATTCATTTTTATATATTTACTGTCTTATTTATAAAAAAAGCATATCGAAGGTTTTAGTCATTCTTTAGTTAAAATGCTCGATATGTTTATAAAACATTATAAAAAAGTGTGTCTTCACAAATGCTCCATAAACCTTTTACAAGGTTGATAAAAGCGAGAGGCATTAAATGAAACTACGTATACTATAAGTGCCTACTAGTAATCCGAAACTAAAAAAAAAATACCCGAAGTATATGAAAATAATTATTTCAAACAAAATAAATAGCTTACTAAACGTTAACAGCCTTTGAAGTCGTCAGACGTCAGACGGCCGGCAGTCAGCTGACGTAATACAGAGTGTACGAAGTGAGAAAAAACTTTAAAAAATTCCTGTGCCTAAACTATTGTTCCGATTGATCTGCTTTTTATTGTGTAGCCTGGAAATGATACACTAAATATGTGGTTTAATTTAATGCTTCTCGCTTTTCTCAACCTTGTGTAACTAAAGTATTGCTATTGCTAATATGTTTATGAGTCACTCGCTGTCCCAACAGACGCTCTCCTGACATAATCTCATACTTTGTTGTCATGGTAATGTGTTATATTACGTGGCGGATCTTTCATCTCTTTCATTAAATTACTTGCCTCTCGACGACCCCAACATCTAATCGCAGTTAAAACCTCTTATAGGGGAACTATGTCATAAAAGAAAAAACTTCATCGATGTCAAAAGATCGTGCTATTGAGGGTAGACGTAAGGAGAATCATCTCATATGGCAGAAAATAGGAAAAGTATCCAGCTGCATGCCATAAATAACAGTTCAAAAACCTTCCAATTGAGGCAGGGTGTTGATAGAATGTAGTGTGGTATGAATGTAGTAATTGTTAACAAATTGAAGTATGCAGAGTTAAAAAAATAATATTATTGGTGACTAAAGTAGTTAATTCTTGAAAACTTCAACAACTTGCGCAGTAAAAAGTAATGTAGTAAAAATAAATTTAACCTAATACTAATGTTGCGCCGCCTTAAATTTAATGCATTCAATGGACACTCTTTCATATACACAGATGATTCTCCTTACCTCTAACCTTCATAAACCCTTCATACAATTTTGCGATCAGCTGTTAAGAATCTGCCATCTTGAGAAGTTCTATCACTGTTACGGATGCATCGAGATGAGACACTTCCCTACTCGGTGGAAAAAGGCTACAACAATAATGATCCCAAAACCGGGTAAAGAAGACTACATGGTCCCAAAGGCCTTTAGGCCGATCAGTCTGCTGAAGGTACTAGGTAAGACCCTGGAAAAAACTTTTACGCGCTGGAGAGCCGGGGAACTGCAGCAAAAAAACATACTCAGTAACCACCAGTACGGCTTCACACCACATCGTGGCACATAAGACTCCTTGTATGACGCGGTCAACCTCGCCAGAGATCAGATGCGAGGAGGCAAGTTAAAAGCCTGGGCCTCCTTGGATATAGAGGGGGCATTTGAAGGAGCTTGGTGGCCCGCTATCCTAGTGGGGTTGCATTGGGGAGAGATTAGTCCCAGTCTAATAGAGTTTGTTGGACAGTTATTTGAGCGGCAGGAGGATAAAGCTTTAGTTTTCTAGAAAAGTAGCGGAAAAAAAGTTTTTGCTTTACGTTTTTTGTATAAATGTATTTTATACAAACTAATCACCTGGGTGTAGTTTGGTTGTCAAATGTGTGCGTGAGGCCGTGTAGGTGTAGTTTTGCCTTCAATAGAGTATAATATATTAAATTAGTAATATATATACATATATATATATATGTATAGAGTCAAATAGAGAGTAATAAATAGCATAACATATTAGGATCTATTAGGACTACTATGTAGCCAAGGGACAATAGGTAGTACTCGGGAGTATAGTTTTAAGTGTTTTAAAATTAAGTTTACAATAAAACCGAAAAATTTAACAAAAGCACGGACAAAGACTCTGTGGAAATAATATATTTTGTATTCATAAAAAAAATAATGAAATTATTATGAAATAAATTAGATGTGTTTTATATTTTACCATAATGTGGAACTGTACGTAGCAATTTCGCCGCATCTTGAACTGTTTCTTTCCAATGGTCATCCTTGTGACTCCGGCCCCTGCTAAATTGTTTTCGTTTCAAAAGCTCTGCGTTCCGCAACACGTCCATCGCTTCATAGCTAGAAATAGTGTTAAATGTAATCCATTTTTAAGACAGTAAGCAAAGGGTTCATATATATAAGGAATATATACACAATATAGCATTAGATCAGAGGCCGGAAGTAAAAAGTTTTAAATAAATTTGTATTTCAAAAATGATAATTGTAAAAAAGTGGATTTTGAGTTCGCTGACGTTAGCGGAAAATGCAACGGCCTTCCGCCTAAGTAATCAACTCCAATCGGTGTGTAACTATCAAATTGTTACTATAATATTTTGTGTAATTATTAGAGACGAAAAGGATATCTGGTAAGTATCCGGTATTCGGCCTATTTGGCCTTTCACTATGAGGCCGGATTTCGGAGGTTTATGTCGTTGGCGTGTCTGTATTGAAATGTAGCAATTCCGAGATTGGGAGCAATGAGGTTTTGCAATATCTACATTGATTGAACATTGATTGTAATATTCTACTATATGTATGGACCTTTTCAAAAATAACGTTTTATTTATTTAACATTTTAAAAAGTCTTATCATTTTACACATGACAAATTACATGTTATGGACATTGCTTTTTTTTTTTTTTAGATAGACTATACGCTGAGGACTGAAGGCAGCTTCATCGATATGAGTGGCGAGCACATTGCACTCGAGCCACTGTATTTATGGCCGATAGGGGGACAGACCCCCCCTTCTTTCCCAGAACGATGGGAGAAGGCAAACCGGACTTATTAGGAATTAATAGGTTATGCTATTATTATCATGGCCGAGGACAGCGGGTGTCCTCAGCTCCCCACAAAGGACATTGCTTATTTTTGTAATCAAACTACTAGAGTGTTTGTTTTATTATAGTTCAATCATATGTTAACTCAATATTAACACGTGGCGAATTGAGGTGAATGAATACCAAATTTTCCGCATTGCTGGTAATAACTAACAAAATATCCGGTAGCCGGATATCAGACGCTCCGGTATTGAAGGTTCCGGTACCGAATATCGGACCAAACCACTATCCATTTCATCTCTAACAATGATTTTCTTGGTTTTTAAGTATAGAGGAGCAAACGACAAGTTGGAGCCATTTTCATAGACATCCAGACGTGCGCATAATCATACAGATGCGCTTCCTCCCTCCGTCCTCAAGTCCCCTCCCTGCTCCAGCTATTTATACTCCGCAGAAATCGCGGCAGTTGTGATTTCAACAGGTAGGGGCCCAGGCGATGACATCCGACTGACACTGTACACCTTTTTCGGGTCAATCCCAACCCAATGCCTCTGCCCACTGGACTGTAAGATACGCAGGTATCGTCGGCGAGAGGTACCTCCGTGGGGAACTGGTCCTATTCGACCTACTACAATTTTATGGATACAAATTTATGGATAACGAAATCTGAAATCTTACTTAGATATGAAAGGTGGCGGTGAGCACCGCGCCTTAAGAGGTCTTTTAAACTTAACTTCCACAAAGACAAAGGCATTGCTATCGTCGCTGCCTGTCCCCATCATTGTATTCGAGATCTGGAACATTCGGGACGGGGTGGCCAAAGAAGTTGCCCTGGAACATAACGTCCAAGCAGCGTCGGATCCAGATGGGGACTCACAACAATTAGTAGCTAGTAATTTTTAATTCTTCTCTTGGACATAGTATTGTTGTATATATACATACATTGTTTAAACATTTAATATATAAAATTCTCGTGTCACAGTTTTCGTTGCCATACTCCTCCGAAACCGCTTGACCGATTCTCATGAAATTTTGTGAGCATATTGAGTAGGTCTGAGAATCGGCCAACATCTATTTTTCATCCCGATATTCCCACGGGATCGAAAGTTACACGGGTGAAACCGCGGGGCGAAGCTAGTTTTATAAAAAATTAGTACGACTTGAATGTAATAAATTTAAATAGTACTTGTTCACGCCAGATCGTGACGTCACTCGCTCTCGACAATTTTGCACGGACGACCCCGCGCACCGCGCCGGCCGCGAGCGAGCGGCCAGTCTGTTCGATGCGTTTGGCTCGCTTGCACGTTTCATTTATGCTTCTGCGCAGATAGCTATTACCAGTTTTTTTCCCTTGTGCTAAATCAAGCTATTATATTTATTGCTCCTAAATCTATTACTAATTAACTCAGTGCTTTGTCGGCTCAAAAACTAAAACTATTTAATTATAAGTGTGGTGGAGTGTTAGAGAGACGCGGCGCTTCGCTTGGACATCAGGTGAGTCAGCTTTCCAAACTACATCCAAAATTACCCTTATCCCATTTACCCGAATTCCTTTCTCAGCCCTTCGTGTGACGATAGCCGTCCCAGCGTCGTCAGTACTATTTATAATAAAAAATAGGTTCGACGGTATTTGTATAACTCAAATTTTTTTGTTTCGCAATTGTAACAGACTTTTTAGTATTAAGACTCTATTTAGAAAAACATCTGTTGCATTTTTGAATTTGAGATAGTATTTCAGAAAAAATGTTCGAAAACTCAATGTAATTTTTTTGTAAGTCAAAAATATCTAATTGTAAAAGTACCTAAATATTACAATATACTTTTTATATATCTTTTTCATATTTCCCATCTACATTCTAAAAGTAGTAACCTTTTTTTATTTTGATTCATGTAAATCCGTTGATCTATAATTTATTTGTTATTAGTAGTTGGCTGAAAATAGAGTAGATAGTCCTTCGATATATACATAATTAAAACACCGTCTTAACCTTTATATTTTAGACGCAAGCCGACTGACTTTACAAATGTTTCAGAGTATGAATATCCCTTTAAATTTAAAGGGAAGAGAAGAAGTGGTACGTATTTTTAATTAAATGGTATTATTTAGCTTAATTTTATGGGGACTCTAGTCATTGTTATTTTACTGCGTTCCTGCTGACCTATGCACTTAAAATTTTGTGGCCCACCCCGCTATCCCAGCGCTGCTACTACTTTGTCACCAGGATCAATAGCGGCGACCATAACGACCCCCTTGATATGATCTCAGAGAGCTCGAGAGAAAAGCTAAGTGTCTGGGGACCCGCGACTAATAAGTGTAATTAAAAGGAAATAGGAGGAGTAGGAAAATATTTCGATTTCCCTGCTCAGTTAAAGCAAGGGAGACAGTACAAGATTGCAATAAATTTTACAAGCCAAGATAATAGAGGGCAGCCATGTGAAGCCCTGCTGCTACGCACTACGGAGATATTAAATTCTAATAAAAATGACTGAATAATTAGTATTTAATTTGTTGACATTTAAGATGTTATGACTGAGTTAAAGTTGTATTTTTTCGCTGTCCACGAGATCGCCATAGTAAATTACCCCGTTAATACCATGAATATTGTCTAACATTATAATTAGCTCACTCTGCCACAGACTTACTATGACTATACATACTCCCAAATAATGCGATGTGCTGTTTGTTCATAATATTTGTTAACGTCTGTCGAGCAGTTACAAAGGGGTGAGGTTATTAATTTAAAACTTAAAAGTTTGTTTGTAAAGTGGCCGTTGTCGGTAAGGTATTTTGCAACGCAATGATCGATATGTAGCCAATGTTTCGATAAGCGGTCGCGTGCACACGGATAAAAAATTGTGTAGATGTCACCCTTTAGTTGAGCTATTTATTCCATTGCGCCTGCTATTCGTCGATTATTTTTTTTGTGGTAGTTTCTATTGAATTAAATAATTTATTAATTTTATGTCCGTCTTAGAAAATCAGGATTGGAAACATTCTTTGAGTGCTGCCTTTAAACAGGCAGGCGGAATTGTCTTACCTATGGATGCTAAACCTGGCCTAGATGCGCAAATGCATTTTACCTGCTAGCACTAATATAAAACCAACACCGCACCGAACAGATCGGGTCGAAGACATCTTACATTTATTATGTTCACAGTAATAGAAAAATGACTGACAGAATGACAAACTCACATACCGCTTACGGAGAACCCGGGTTCAAATCCGTAAGACGAGAGTATTGTTTATAAAGACATAAACCACGCGATATTAGAGAACTCTAATAATAATAAGATATCCAGATCACGGCTGATTTTGCCGAATTTTTAGACTTAAGTGAAGAAGACATACTAGTACAGCATCACACAACTAATAGTAATACACCATCAATACCGCCCATAAAATTAGTAATTATTATTTAGCAGGCCCGTAAAAATATGTACTACTAATAAATAAAATATGTAATACTAACTCAAATAGGGTTGTGAAAAAAATTAGTTTTTAAATATCTTTGGTACACTAGACAACGCAATATATTTAATATGTTTTATAAATTTTATATATTATATTTTTATTACAGAAATACATATATAAACATCCATGACCTCAGCAGGATTCGAACCCGCGACCCCTGGCGCAACATACTCCGCTTATCCAAGCTCTGTACCACTGCGTCAGCCGGCCGTCGAATATTTGTTATTCTTTCATGCAGAAACTGGAATAACACTAAAATTGTCTACTTGGGATAAATTTTGCATAATTTATACGTAATAAAATTGAAAGATTGAAAAAAAAAATGTTTTTTTAAGTCATTATAAATATGTAGGTACTCTGCCAAGACAAAACTTAAATAGATAGGAAGGGCAACGAGTAGTTAGAGAGATGTTTTTTTATGACTGCCGAGGCCCAAGTGATGCGTTGCCCACCTTAATCCTTCCCACTCAATGGGCGACAGAAAACACACACACAATAGGCTCTACATGCCTAGATTGTGTGAGAGGGAGGTATCACACTACCTCGTACAATATATCATGCATACTTCAACTAGAAAATGGTTTATCTTACCTGCTTGGTTTCTTACTTTGGTCTTTTTCTTTCGGTGGAAACATAGTTTCAAAACCACAAATTTTCATCATTATTTCTGGATTCGCCCACTGTAACGGTACTATTAACCGAACAGTATTTACTGAAATAATTATTTTATTATCGAGGAATAGTAGATACAGTCATGTTATGTGTTAAAACCCGTAAAGTAATTACAATATCGTATATTAACGTTGCCCTCTTTGTATTTGTAGTCGCTCACTTAGTATTTTTAGTCGCTCACTTAGTAATTTCGTCGCTCAGCTAGATTTTTAATATGTGAAATGGATTAATCGCAACTCAACTTTTTGTAAGCTCGTTTGGAATTTTATTATTAGCCAATATTCGTCGTTAGTTTAGTTTATTTTTCGCTTACTTACTTTCTTACCGCTCGAGTTATTAATACAGTATCTCATCATCAGTCGCTAAGTAATTTTTTATTCGCTCGTTTTATTATTCCCCATTGGATTATATTCACAGATAATTAGCCATTTATGACTGGTAATAGTGCAATGGAATTCTACTTCCATTCTCTCATAGATTTTTTGTTGGTTTCAGGTTCAAGAGGATCTTTAATTTTTGTGAATTGGTCTTTTATTTAACTCATAACGAACTTGTGCGATTATATTCTCAAAATATTGTGTCTTAGACTAGGTAAAGGATCAACATTCATTGATAACACTTTAAAGCCTTAATAATTATGTCGCTAAGATTCGCTAAGGAAATCAATTCCTTGATTAGTTTAACAAACCTTTTTGATTTATATACAAGGTGATTTTTAAGGCATTTTCGAAACGAAACTTTTGAATTCTATATCAATGAACCTATGTATATAATTAACTTAATAAAACAACACACTTTTTATTAAAGTCGATATACATATCGCTCAGATAGAAAAAGTGAGAACCTATTGAATAACGGCTAGACTAGATTTCTAACAACACATTGAGAATATTAAAAGATAATAGTTTAAAACATGCGTATGTGTATGGAACATAGTAGACCATTTCGAGCAATTGTTTTTGAAAAAAGTGTAATTAAACTCTTAATAGGTACATTATTAATTTTGTAAATAGCATTTTTTTTAAATTACGACTGAAATACATAAATTTAATTAAACATCTTTTATAAATTAAATGATCATGGTTAAGAATCGAAAAATAAGTAAAATAAGGCCGGACAATGACTTCGTCCTTGGACCGTAGGCATTAGCTGATCAAGACAAAGCGGCTCGAGAATATGTAATTCATAGAAATAATTAATAGGATGTGGATTTACTACTGCTGAGGTCGAACGAGTGAATATTAATAATAAAATTCAAACATTTTTATAGTTTACGATAGATTTATCTGTTTTTATTGGTACCATGCATTATTCCTAACTTATACGCTTTGATTCCAGACCACCATAACCAGATTTTGGAAGTCATGCGAAGTTGAAACTTGAAATATTTTTTTACTTACCTCCAGGAGTAACTAGTCTTTGAAGATCTAGTAAAGCCATACAATTGTTAGAAGGAACTTCAGTTAGCACCTGTACTTCCATAGGCCATTTATTTTTTAATAGAAAATCAGTTAGCCAATCCTCTAAAGTTTTGACGATGAGAGTTCGATGAAAAGATGCCCATATAGTTGTATCTATTAGCAAAAGTAAAAGGATATGACGATATATACAAGGTTGATAAAAGCGAGAGGCATTAAATGAAACCACATATTTAGTGTATATTTTCCAGGCTACACAACAAAAATCAGATCAGATTTTTGATTAATCACCATGGGACTGTCCGGCCTCCATTGAACAGTCCCGACAACGTCGTGCCATTTAGCTGGACCGGGTTCCCATCCCGGTCCGACACGAGCACGGAGGTGTTATTGGAGGCTCGCTAAGTAGCGCCTCCTACGCATCCCCGTTCGTCGTCTGCGGAGAGTCTCTCCCGCTCATCGGCCTCCTTCTGGGACATTACGGTCTCGCAGAAGGAAGCCATCGCCTCGTAAGACCTGTCGTCGTCGAGTGTCGCGGTGATGATACTCGACATTGACAAGTCCCCCCCAAGGAAGTCAAATCGTGGCGCAGCGCCACCCATCTCGGGCACACCTCAAGGGTGTGCTGGGCGGAGTCCACCGCCGCACCACAATCATAGCAACATTGGTTGGAAACTGTCTAGCTTTAGGTAAAGTAAATATACATTTAGTCTTTTTACTATTCAGTAGTAAATAATGAAGACTAAATATAAGTATAACTAGCTGTTACCCGCGGCTTCTCTCGAGTGGTTGAAATAAAAATAGAATATTAAGATTATTCTCACTGAGTGGGTTGTAAAGTAGCAATATTTTTACTCTTTACGTGGAGAGCACATTCTTACATCTGGATTAGATTTTGGGTGTAAATAAATGAGCGTAAATAAAATAAGTAAATATATTAAAAAAAAATATTTTTGCAAAGTTAACTTTGCAAATAAGTATACCTGATGATGGGTTATCGTAACCGGTCGTATTAGTGTGATTTGAATAAAAAAAAAGTAGAAATAGTAAAAAAGGATATTATTTGATCAAAGTATAGCAAAGTTTTTTTAAAACACTACTGTAAATAATGTTGCAAGATTTTTCATTTGGCGACAAAATATGAAGGTTCAAAACCACTCAATGCGCGCGAACAAGCAACGTAACGGCCAAGAGAAAAGCACGGTTTTCCCAAATTTACCCCAGCTACCTGCTGCCCTGCTACATGACTCAATATATTTACAAATTAATTAATTACAAATTTGTAAATTAATTATGTTTACTACGTCATTTTTTGACGCAAGAATTGCTCTTTCACATAGCCATTGATCGTCATTAATATCACTTTGCAAATCGGGGTAAACGCTCCCAATCAATTCTGAATTACTACTGTGCACTAAATTACAAAGATCTGTAATTAATTTCACACAGCCCTCGGCATAAGTTTCCAGCTGCCCATTTCCAATTTTAGTAAGGCGTCCGCGTAACTGCCCGCATTAATATTATTGTACAAATGCACTCTCATATTTTTAGTCAAGTTGAATTTCTTTACATTTCTCCATAATGGTTACTACTTGAGACAGGTTTCAATTTCGTCAGCAAGTGTGCCCTACTGAATCATTGGTAGAGTTTGGCGGAATTCACCAGCCAGTAAAACAATCATTCCTCCCATAATATCTGTATTATTGAGCAAATCTTGAGAGAGTTCGATTTGAGGCTTCTATGGCTTTTTTGTGCGACATAGTACTTTCATTATATACTAAGAGCTTGCACTGACGTAACAATTTGCATAGTGGGCTACTTTTACTGAAATTACAAATAGGTGATTCTACTTGAGCGTGGTTTATGGTAGCTTTAAACCGGAGTGTACGGCCCTCGCTCACTAATGTTGCAGCTATTCCGGAGGAAGCTATTGCTACTGCAATTTTTTTTTATCTTCCTTATTTGCCCTAACAGTAAATTCAACAAAAAAGTTTTACCAGTACCTCCCGGTATAATAACATAATATGTGCAATTTATCTCTTACTTAGAACTCTGGCGTTTCTGTCAAACATTTGACAGTAGCAATTTCATTTGATTACTAAAGACGTACGTCATACAAATTATTTTGCCTATAATAATGCTCTATAGCGCTTATTTAATTGATTTGATGGAAATGTGTTTTCATTAAAGGTTTTCGCCATAAAAATGAGCCTAATCAGTCCTTAGGCTGGTTTTAGTGTCACGCGGACCGTCCGTACGGACGGTCCGCGCATGCCGATCTGTATTACAGCCACGGAGTGTTTAACCTTAGCTGACTTTTGCACATTTTGTATCTATTATGTCATAAGTGTTTTAATAATTGTTTGTTTCCCAAATAAAACAAAATAAAATAAAATGAAATAAAATAAAGTATGTAATGCAGACGGGTTCGTACGGACGACCGTCCGCGCGGACAGCTCCGCAGCCGTCCGCATGGCGCGTGCGTGCCACGGAGCTGTCCGCGCGGAGCATTATTAATATGGATAAAGGTCAAAAGAATCCATTTCGGGCAAAAAAAATGAAAATGTTGACTTCCGAGTTTCTATGTCTTCGAGAGCCGATTTTCGATCCACTGTGCGGCGCGGCGTAAAGTGGTAGATATGCTGCCGCGTTTCGTGCGGTGTGTAAGTAGCCGGTGGAGGAGAAAGGAGGGAAGCGTATCTGTGTAGCCTCTATGCGGATGTCCATGGGCGTCGGTAGCCATGAAAATGGCTCCGACTGCCCATTTACCACCCCCCCCTATGTCATAAAAAAAATATTAACGTAATTTAATATGTGTGATGCAGCGGGGGGAAAAAAGACGACGCTACAACTTGCTAATGGCCTTAGGCACAAACCGATTGTTTCTTACTTTTAGGTACGCTAGTTTATATTTTCTATATACTCACGTTTCTTGGACACTGAATTGATATAGTATTTCAAAACGAAATTTTCGTCGTTTTCTATATCTTCTAAGTTGCAGTATAAGGTTTCATCGTCTTTTGTAAAAGTTTGTACAGATCGCAAATTTTCCCAATTCGGATAAAAGTTGGTGTGGTTAAATCTCTTGGGAACCTTTTTGCCTTCGTTAAACAAAACAACTTCGCGCTCCTTGAAAATTATTACCAGGATCATCATTATTATTCACTTATTTTAGCCTTAAGTAATATCTACTAGTTGTTTAGAAAAAGTATGGTAGACTCGACTCGTAAAGATGTTGCAGAATGTAGAAACTTACAAAATTAAAGTTTTGTCGAATGCAGTTAAACAACTATTTTTTGTAAAAACGCTAAGACAATTTTTTTCTTACGGTTCATCACCAGGTAGTCCAGATCTCTAATGATTCTAATTTTGATTAGTTTTTTCTTTATGTAGACGTTAAGCTCTACCTCTGTACCAAATTTTAGCTCTAGGTATATGTGTACCAGTTATTATGATGTTCAGTAGTGAGTGAGTCAGTCAGTGTCGAAAATGCGAAACTTTGCACTAGCTTAACTTTGGAATTAATTGACTTAACAACTTTAATTTTTTGATTAAAAGTGTGTAATTATGGCTATTCAGATGACGAACATTTCAGCGTCCTGATCCTATCCAAAGGTTTTCAAATAGGGGCCTGAAAATTCGGCGAAGTGGTTCGAGGAAAAGATGGTACGGCAGTGTTTGTGCGCTCTCGACTTGATGAGGACGCTACCGTGCCCCAAGATATTGAAGAAGTCATAAAGCTACAAAATGAAAGTTGTAGGGCTGGTTTCATACGTTGCGTGTGAAATAGAAGTCAGTAAGAGGTAATGCAGCATGCATTACACCCGAAGTTGGAGGAGGAAGGAGGTCAACGTATTTGTATAATCTCTAAGCGGATATATCTCTATTGTACGTTGGTAGTTACTAAAATGACTACAACTGCCATAGTATAGAGGACAAACGCCCTCTCGTACTTGGCCGGTTTTTTTATAGTATATAAAAAAACCGGCCAAGTACGAGTCGAACTCGCACACCGAGGGTTCCGTACCAACGAAAGGTATAGGTGCCGAAATGTTGTGAATATTTCGCATCCGCATCCGTAATTGGGGAGCGTCCGCATTGATTTCAACATCTGCATCTCCATCCACAACCGCAATAAACAACGCGGATATTCATGCGTATGAAAATGTACCACAAGTCACGGCAAGAAAGAAAAAAGCTGTGCAATTAGCAGCATTGGATAACATTGATTGTACAGTTCACAGAATACAAATTGCTATTCGCAGAAATACATTAAAATAATCAAGTAAAAATATAAGAAAATTTCGACTCATTTTTAAATATTCCACTATCGCTCATAAGCAACTATTAATTGTTTTATATTTTTTTTATATAGAATAGGAGGACTACTAACGCTCCTGAACATCACATAATATAATATGCAGGCGCGCTGTCCTCCTTCATCCATCTCCTCCAGGATCCAGCGACTCCGGCCATTATTGATGTTTAATTAAATAATTTTAAAATTACTAACTGCCTTAAGTCTGTTTGTTACCATTGTGTCTCAGTGGCCTCATAATGTCTTGATTTTGACAGTTGTGTTATCATACTATTAAAATCAAGTGACTGTCAGACCGTTGTGATACAATGCAATAGCAGATTATTCTCAGGCCTATGACTCAGGCTCCTATGGATTGTTAGCGTGAGAATCCTTGGCACCGCTTAAAATATCCTTAGCTCCGCAGCCGCATCCGCGACATTTTTTATCAGAAAATAAAATAACTTGGTTTTTCATAGCGTTTGTATGAACGACAAAGTTGTCTTTTGCGTTTTTTTTAAATGTAATATTTCTGAAAAACTACTAATGATATCTCTCTTAAGGCGAAATGGGCTCCAAATTTGTCAATCCGTGCTGACGTATATTCAAAACGTAACCTTTAAAAACTATTGATTATCATATTTTTTTAAGCCTTGGGTAATGTTAACAAAATGCGGCATATTCGGTCGGTCGTCGAAACACGATTAAAGAATTTTGCCTCGATAGAAAAAAATCATAAACTTGAAAAAACACTATTTCTGACGTTTCCATCAATTTTTAAATCCATACTATTCAATAACTATCTAAGTTATTTCCACCACTAAAATATGTATCTATTCCCAATAAGTAATCGAAGAAATTTTAGGAGTGACTTTTTTAAATAAGCGTATGGTTAATTTTATAAAATAATATTAATCTAAATATTTTCTCTATTTTCAAGCGCCGTCCACGCAAAATTAACTAGCCTGATCGCAATTGGGACCCATAGCGCCTTAAACCAAGTTTCCATTGTGATCTACAGCATACAGGGTTAGTTTTTGGTCACCGGCCACATATTCAGATTTGATTCAAAATCGAAAATACATTCGATTTATGAAATAAAACAAATAAGAAAAATAATATTAAAAATATTTTTGTCCTGTACGAAAATAAATACCGTGTGGGTAACATAATCGATCGTTGGCGCCGCGCGCTGCTCGCGGCTAGATACGAAACAATCAGCTGTTGAGGTCAACATTCTCTTCGGGTGCTCATGCACGTAGGTATATTTGCGGACCATTTCAAATCGATGTTTATGTAATAAAATATTACAAATAAGACGATAAAATTTAAACACACCCCTGAAATGAATTATTTCCTTATTTTTAAATACGGCCAGTGACCAAAAACTAACCCTGTATATATTTGTTAGTTTTCTCTCTCTCTTAATTTAAAAGTTAGAAGGGGAGGAGGGACACTCTCATTTTTCCACTTTGGAAGCGTCTATCTCTCAGACAATTGATCTGGACGAAAAACCGCTCACATACAGGTTGGATGAAAAAAAATATGAAGATTCAGTTCAATGTATGGAGTGTCCCCTTTATGTTTTGAATTTATTTATCGAAATCGAATAGCGGTTTACAGAATACATTTACTTCCAATGTTCAAACTACGTAAGCCCAATAGTAAGGGAAAAAAAATTGCTGTGACGGACGGACAGACAGGACGAATCTATAAGGGTTGCTATTTGACTACGGAACCCTAACTAGTGTTTTTTTTTTTTTTTTTTTTTTTTT
>LUGF01059016.1:380925-390949 GCA_001625245.1 Calycopis cecrops | reverse complement strand
TTCGATAGTTCATCTCACCACCACACTCACTTCTGTGGCGCTAGACGCGCGATCGAGTTTTACAGAATATCATTTTACGTTCTCACCGCGGATTCAGCTTTCTAGTTGTGAAATGACACTTACAGAATAGCACTGCTGCTTACATGAGTTGACAAATTTATATTTGCGAGTTCCTGCGCACATTTTGTATGAAACAAACTGCACATACAAGTTGGGAATGATTTTTTCAGCGATGTAGTTATGATTTAGTAGTTTTCGGATTAATGTATTATAAGTTCTCACTTCTATTCTAGGTTAATGGGAAGTATATATATGTAAAGTATATAGAAAAAGGCAGACAGACAGACCGACAACAAAATATCCTGTAAGAGTTTCTGTTTAAGAAATAAAAAATAGTAAAAATAGTAAAAGTTGCTGGATAACATTTCATTATGGGCCTGCTTCAGATCGGACTAGGAATCGAACCCAGTTACTCACAGCGGGTTGCAGAAATTGCTGGACAATAGAGGCATTTTAAAATATAATCACAGATAATGGGGACAATCCTAACTATATCATCTACAAACGTTTACCACTATTAAATTTCGATTTGTATTCGTATTGTTAGTTATTCGAGGTTCAAATTTTTATTTATGATCCTTTTGTGTAAAGTCCACAATGTTGTGTATTATTTTTGGAATTATATTTATGATAGCAATACCAAATATTAGTGCCAGTGATGTACTGCAGAAAAATTCCAATAATTTCGTAAGTTTTTGTCTTATTTAAAAGAGTATTTTACTAACCAATTTCAAAATAACCAATTTAAAAGGTTGAGTCTAGTACCATTTTTAATTGTCCCAGTTGCTAATCCAGAGTATCATCTCTAGAGAGTGACTATGATTATTAAAATCCACACTAAAACTTCATACAAGTTAAGGGATTTCCAGGGGACATGAAATCGGAACTGTTATGAAGATGGTCTTCTGTGCGATACTTGACCCATATTTACGAGACCAGGACTAGCTTACACCAAAAGAGTACTTGTCTGACATTCTCTAATGAGGTAAGCCAGCGTAAGGGCAGGAAAATAAACAATCCCTTTTTTTCTCTTCTTAAAGTGGGTAATCGTCATGGATACCCAGCCGCCATGGATAGCAGCGGGGTTATGCCGGTATAAATCATCACTGTCTTTTTTTCTTGCGCCGTATGGCAGGAACACGGGTACGCTTTGCCTGGCCGGTCCAGCAACCCTTTCGCGTGGAGTATGGAGCTCCCCTCCAACAGCAAGGCGCGCCAGAACACACAGAGGCGTGTCTTACCTCCAAGGCCCCCTACCTAGGGTGAAGGACCAACGGAGGAGGAGAAGGACCAAAGGAGACCACCAGCCAAGGGCCAACCATTAAAAAGCCGCAGAGGACAGGGAGAACGACAACGACACACCGCATCTCCTCTCCCTATGCGGCCCCACCGCCAACGCATCTGACGGTGCGCCTCTATTAGGTCGTGGGAGACACGGCACACGGCAACGACTTACCAAGACACCTCTCCTCCCGCGACCCCTTCTGGCTGCAGAGTTCAGAAAGCTCTGTCCCCCGCAGCTCCCTCGGACGCAACCAGAGCGTGGTGGTCCAAGCCACGGTTACTAAGCCCCCTCACCACTACAAGTAGTAGTCCTGTCAAGGGGGAAAGAAATCCTGAAAGAAATCCAACCCTGGCACAAGTAAGGAAGCAAATTAGAGATCCATAGCGACTGCTTACTACTGTCTATAGAAGGAACGGCAACAGCAGTGCTATTCTGTAAGTGTCATTTCACAACTTGAAAGCTGAATCCGCGGTGAGAACGTGAAATGATATTCTGTAAAACCCGATCGCGCGTCTAGCGCCACAGAAGTGAGTGTGGCGGTGAGATGAACTATCGAAACTGAGATTTTGACATTCTTTTCTTACAATTGGTATTCTGTAGGGTTATTTCCCGGATATTTCGACGATCACTTCACCCGCGAATCTCGAATTCACTTGTGGCCAAGTGAATTCGCTTTCGAAGTGAGTGCGGTCACCTGAGTGAGACTCGATATCGAATTTGATTTTTACAGAATAGTACTACTAGTTAGATTCTACATAATTTCTTGACCTCTGCCCTTTTAAATTAATTCTGGATATAATATTATATTTCTCTTTTAGGGTCCATTTAAGTGCGTATGGAATGAATGGAATCTCTGTCAGGGGCCGAAAGCTAGGAACCTTTCAATTGTTGCGACAACTCTTGTAAAGGAAGGAGAACACTATGTTGGATATTTGAATATGACTTTTCTCACTCAGGCTCATATTGAAGAGGTATGTACATGAAACAAACAACCAGATGTCTATTATGCTAAATTGATCTCCACTAAACATTAAACTACAAACATCGAAAAAGCCTAAGCAATACATACAAATTTCAATTTTACAATGTGTTTTCGCTTTAAATTCTTACTATTACCAAGTAGGTACGTAATACCTATGTAAACTTTTATGACCTAGATGATACTGGCTGGTTGTAAAAAAAATCGAGTATCATTTGTTTTTTTTTACAAATTCAAAAGCGAATATATAGCCTGGTTCGAATTTTATGTTTTAACTTGATGTTTATTTGAAATGCTCCATCTAGACATATAGTCTAGATGGAGCATTTCAAATAAACATCGCAAAGAAAACGTCTCATTTTACGCACAATGTGTAACGCAAAAAACCGTTAATGTGTGCGTGTAAAGGGATCACTAGGTACAGCATAAAATAATTACCCTACATTTACATATTGTTTTTATTATCAGTGAGCTGATTTCCGAAGGTGGCTTTAGTTTTACACATAGGTACACATTTAATTTTGTTCAGCAGTTTCATTTTTTTTAAGTTTAGCTGATTAGATACCTTAGTACGTACATACAGTACTTACTCGTATTATTGTAAATTAAGATATATTATATTTATTATATAAAAAAGATTGAAGTTGTTTAATAAAAAAAAGCATTAAAAATGATAAAAATAAGAAAATAGCAAGGATTAAATGCCAAAACACATTGTAAAATTGAAATTTGTATGTCTTGCTTAGATTTTTTTGATGTGTGTATTTGTTTGATCAGTATAATATACTAACAGAAATAGTGGAATAGTGAAAATCACATGCTGGGTTATGGCCATGGTTTGCCATATAGCTACCATATTGTTACTATTTCGAATCATTATAATAATTAATTGTATAAATCGGTAAAGTTAAAACTGAAAGTAATTGTGAACAAAAACAAGTGTAGTGAACAGTGGATAGTGTTTTATTTCAGATAAAACGAATAATGTCGGACTGAGATATGATATCCTACCTCATACCACTACGATACACAAAAATACAAAATAATATTATACTATTTTGTATTTTTAAGATGTTTTATACATGTGTTGCAATAGCTCTAAAGAAATACTCGTTTTCAGATAAGAATTTTAGTTTATGTTTTGAATGGAACATCTAAAACTATTCTCTGGTCATACAATCTCAAAGATCCATGTCAACATTATGTATTTGCAAGCATGATTGAAAAAAATTTGAATGCGCACAACTGCATCGTCAACAAGGTAATTAACAAGGTCGTTTACAGTATGCGAGGCACAAAGACATTAATAAATACTCATAGTTATTGCATAGTTATAGTTATAACAAACAATATATTATGTAAAACCGCAATGCAAATACAAATATTGTTTTACTTTCAGGGTAATTATTCAAGTGCAACTAATTATACAGAAATGATGAATATGTTTCTCGGTCCATCTTTTTTCTATGGACAATATTTAATGAAAGCAACGGTACTTTCGAAAAAGGGAAATATTTTATGTATGATTACGAACTTGGATATTCTAAAAAAGGACAAAGAGAACAAAACGTAATAATATGTTAAAATACAAGTAGCTCATACACGTCAATTTCCTACAATGCACAAATAAATGATTATTATAATTTGGTGTTTTTGTTAAATTGTCTGAAATCAATTGACAGCTTTAAATTATCCATTCGTCCCCATTGAGTTATATGTACTAGTAATAATAACTCAATGTTCATCCCGTAGACAGAGGAAACTATCTCTGTCTACGATTCATCAATTAACATTCTTGTAAAATGGTCCTCAATAATACAATGTCAGAATTTTTGCCGATCACATGTATCAAAAAAGACATTTTTTACTATCATAAGACATCTATGTAATTCTGAAAAAGAAAACGTAAAATTTCAATTAATGTCACTAAAATTGTTTCAAACTTATCTTCTATACAGTTATTAAAATTACAGATGTCATTCTGTCTGCTCCTTGTGCGGCCTTCATGCAAAAACTACTGGACGGATTTTGATGAAACTTTTTTGTTATATATGTATTAGTCCTCGGTAACACATATATGCTATAATTTATCAACCTATATAATGCTGCAGTCGGTATCTAGATAAGAAATACACTATTGTAGGTCAAAATATAGGGTTGACAATTTGGCCACATAGCATTCTTCGCTCTATAAAACGAATAATAATTCACATATAGATAAAAATAATGACATTATATAAAATAAAACATGAATATATAAAAAAATTAAATATGATATTGTTTACAATATCATTGGATAATAATATCTCTACTTTTAGCTAAAATTACCTAGTTTACTCGTTAGTTTTGACTGGCTCGTGTTCTACTGATAGGAATATTCTTGAGTGACCGGAGAAAAGTCATGTTCATTACATTATATTGCGATATAGCATATTGGGATTTTTCAATTTCTAAGAATAGCCCTGAGTCTGGAAGTTGGCGGTGGTACTCCATCGTCAGCTGTCTGTTCTGCTTCCGATTTCTCGGTTTCTTCGGTTGTGTCGGATTGCTGTCTCATCGGCCTAGGAGAATAAGGGAAGCACTTGTTTCTAAAACACATGTGCACCATAATATTACGTTCAACCTTATTCGTTGTCGTATGCTTTCTAGAGATGGCTGCAGTAAAAAAATTCGATAGAGGATAAGCACAAGAAGAAGATCATACTTATAGGTAAAGTAGTAGTAGATAAGCTATAGACTAGCCTCAAGGCTCAATCCCATGACACCATAAAAACAGCTTTGTGAATTTTACCATCATCGTATCTTGTCGATGATATTCTGTACGAGGCGCTCGTAAAAAACAAATTCCATTTTTTAAAATGATATTTTTAATTTCAAAATAACTTTAATATATTTCTTTTTTTAGATGTTTATGTATTGACAATATAATATGGATGCCACTAAGTTTTATCGCGTACCTATGTCTATGGGCGTCGGTAGTCATACAAATGGTTCCGATAGCTTTATCCTCTTCCTCGGTACATTGCCTAAGTCTGAAAAAACGCTTTTTGGGAGGTAACTTTTTGTGAGAGAAGAACATCTGTTTTGGATACCAATTTTTATGCCAAAATCTGCAATGCTATTTTGAGTCTTTATGATTTTCAAATACGTACTTAAAAAAGTTACATAGATATGTTTAGTATAAAGCATTAGAAGAACTTTTACATATTATATTAGTAAACATGTTTACTCTAAAAACTAACTCATAGGTTGCAATGTAAGAGTGTGAAAAGTAACCGTGTGATGCGCCGGATTGAGCGCAGACGAGGACCAAGGTCTAAGTCTAGGGTCCAGTAGAGGAACCCCTTTTATGGGTACAATAATAATCTTCATAAAAACTAAATGAATCTCGTATTTTGACGGCCAAAGAGAACAGCAGAATCTTACTGATTTATATTTATTATATGTATTTTATTTTTAAAACGTTCAAGACGTACCTACCTACCTTTTTTTTTTTTTTTTCGCTGGGGAATGCGTTTAGGCATGCCCTCAGGCAGAGACTTTCCTGAGGGGTATGTGGGACTCGGGAGCCGGCAGACAGCTCCCCATACCCACTAAACCCCAGCGGTATTCCTTCTCGTCCACTGTAAGGTCAGGCCACGGGAACGCGTTAGCATACTTCCGTGACCCCACCAGCGGGTTGCTCATTTGACATCTACTCGTGCAGAAATACTTAACACATCAACGAACTCTTGGGTCTCATTTTATAGACTACGGCTAAAGTCCCCACCGTGTCAAAAGACCCTGGGCTAAGGCGGCAGACGACGATCGTTTGCCATTGCCTCGCGTCTGCGTCCAAGCCTCCTCAAAGGTAGCCGCGCCTCTGCCTCCCTTCTACGTTCAGCCTGTTCCTTCTGGCGCATTATATCTTCGGCGAAAACACTCACAGCTTGCCATGCTTGCTCACTGCTAATCATTGCGCGGATGGACGACAGGGAAAAGACGTACCTACCTAAAGATTGAAACTAAGCAAAATATATCTTCGATCCTTTTTTCTAGCGCAATGGTAATTTTCTATTAAAAGAAGTACAGAACGTTTCATACTCAGCGCAAGGTTTTATGAGGACGTTTGTTGAAAACTTCCAATCCAATCTCAAAAGTAAGTACCAGAGTAACTTAATGAACATGTTCTGTTGTGCCGTGAGATTTTAACTGGCAATACCGAGGCTGGGGTTCCAGAGATCTGCCTCTGTTTCGTTTGTCCAGTTCCTCCTAGTGTTCTTTGATAAGAACTTCTGATTAACAATAAAAAACAACCCACTCCATTATCAAATAATGATCATCTGTTTGTGCCTTAGGCTGTCAGCACCTGGGCTTAGTCAACATGATGATAGCTTGTTATATCTTGAAAATAGTAAGTAGTTAGTAAGAGGTAGTGCCCCACTGCATGCTTGCATGTAGCCGAATTGGGCCGGCACGACCGTACCTCTCGCTTACACGAGACCGGCGTGAAGTGAAAGCTGTGTTGTCGCGTTTCGTGCGGTGTGTAAGTAGCCGGTGGCCTATAGAAGTGGAAGGAGAAAGGAGGGCAGCGCATTTGTGTAGTTTCTATATGGATGTCTATGGGCATCGGTAGTCATGAAAATGGCTCCTACTGCTCGTTTGCCCTCCATACCATTAAAAAAAAACATTTTTCATCACATGTGATAACGTGGTTCAAAATCCCTTGAACAACGCAGTTGGCATTGGTTTAGTTCCTAGGGTACCATATTAGGGAGCTTATTTACTTAGCGAATTCGAACCAAATGGATCTTCTTGATGGATGGATTGTTATGAAGCTAATATCAAAAACTGCTTCCTATGATAATTACTGCTGCAAAATTGAGTTTTGTCAGTTTCTACAATCGCCTATGATTAGTGTTTTGACCTGAGATTGCGGGAAACTACGGGATAATTTCTTCTAGGAAGTTGTTCGTGCCGCGGACGAATGCAGTTTAAACAAACCTACTTATAACCAGTATGCTTTTCAAAAAAAGAAATATAAAATATAATAGGTCACCTAAGCATAAGGTCTCTTGTACTCGCGATAGTCAATCTCGTGATGTTTCACCGAAACCGAATACACAACAGATATTTATGTTGTCGGATTCAGGCGCGCCATGCTCTGAAGTGTCTACATTTGCATAAGCAATAATGGAGGCTTTTCAAACCACGCAACCTAATTCACAGCATTATTATGTGTCTATTTTTGACCCATCTATTCATAATATTAAGGCATGGTACACCATGCCTTAATATTATGAATAGATAGATAGCGCGATCTACTTCCGTACACGGAAGTAGATCGCGCTAGGGACACTATTAAATATAATGATCACGAGTGCTTGTCGCAAGTAACATCTTGTACAGAAGGGAGACACAAATATATAGTTAAACGAGTGGGTCTCTGCGAATAGGGCGTGGTCTAATTCTATTAGAATTTTTCAATTCACGTTTAAAACGTGAATTGAAAAATCTTTGTCCGAATAAATTGGACTACCCAAACATTATTTTTGAAGATATACCCACCACATGAGATAGGTAACCGACATTCGCGGAGTATGCTCGACGTATGCTATTACGTTGGCGAATAGTTATAGGCTTAAGCGAAGAGTCAATCTGTGTTCTGAAGAAATGTGCTTTTCTTGTAGCCGAGGTAGAGTGTTTGGGTAAAGTAAACAGGTTAGGCCGAGTCCACGAAAAGTAGAGGCTTTAGCTAATACGAAGCCCCCGGGGAATGTAAAACAAGTTCTGATAATGTATTGGTGTAGCAGGTTATTTTAGGTGTTATATAAAAGGTTACGCTTCTAAAATTGTTCCTATTACTCGGCTGACTCGTAAGAACCATCAGTTCACATTGATGCGAGTAATATAGGTTATGGCGCTGTCTTCCTACAAACCTACCCGGACTGCAGTAAGCATGTTGTCTCATAGCTAGGAGCTGACAGGAAATATCGTTCTTTTGAACTTGAGCTCTGGAGAATTTCCGACATCACACAGTAGGAATTAAGTTCACGTTGGTCACGGACTGTAACGCCCTTAAATCGACAGAGATAACCTAGTTATGGTTATCCAGTGCTAACAGGTAACTGTAAAGCTTGATCCCGGTATGCGTGGTCCCTACAAGGTATTAAAGGTACTGCCCAGTTGAAGCTATGCTGAGCGGGAGCTATGGGAAGACAACACACGCTGAGGCCCAATGCATGGTATAGTGGAGGAGCGAGTGGTGCCCTGATACGTGCGCTGCATTCTTTGAAGGTGAGTATTTTACTTTTTGTTTATGGTATATGTGCGTAGACACCTCTGTTACCTTGGCGTTCGTAGCCTGTCGAGTAAAGGTATCGAGTGCATAGACACTCAGGCCAATGTGCTTGGCGTTCGTCGCCGTATCTCAGCGTTTGTCGCTGTACCTTGGCATTCGTCGCCTGTCGACTAAAGATATCGTGTGGTTAGACACTCATTCCGATGTGCTTGGCGTTCGTCGCCGTACCTTAGCGTTTGTCGCTGTACCTTGGCATTCGTCTCCTGTCGAGTAAAGGTATCGTGAGTTTAGACACTCAGGCCGATGTGCTTGGTGTTCGTCGCCGTACCTTAGCGTTTGTCGCTGTACCTTGGCGTTCGTCGTCTGTCGAGTAAAGATATGGTGTGCTTAGACACTCGGGCCGATGTGGTTGGTGTTTGTCGCCGTACCTCAGCGTACGTCGCTGTATCTTGGCGTTCATCGCCTGTCGACTAAAGGTATCGTGTGGTTAGTCACTCATTCCCATGTGCTTGGCGTTCGTCGCCGTACCTTAGCGTTTGTCTCTGTACCTACCTTGGCATTCGTCTCCTGTCGAGTAAAGGTATCGTGAGTTTAGACACTCAGGCGGTTGTGCTTGGTGTTCGTCGCCGTACCTTAGCGTTCGTCGCTGTATCTTGGCGTTCATCGCCTGTCGACTAAAGGTATCGTGTGGTTAGTCACTCATTCCCATGTGCTTGGCGTTCGTCGCCGTACCTTAGCGTTTGTCGCTGTACCTTGGCGTTCGTCACCCTCCGTTGCAAGCTAGACCTATGCAAAATGAAGTTACCGAAAATGATCCCACGTTATGGAATGTAAAATAGTAACTGACGAGCACAGTGATGATAACGGGATGGTCGAAACAGAAAAGAGTCCTATGCCTGATCCTGTCATGTCGCTGCTGGACGCGTAGAACGAATACACAGAGCTCTGTGTCACACGCTAAAGCGGTACCCCCCAAGGAAGTCATGTCTAGGACGACATGTCGTCAGGAGAGGCCGTGTAAGCGAAAACAGACTCCTACCCATCTTTTGTAATAGAAAACAGACTTCTCCAGGTCCCGTTGACCGTTTTTACAGGCACTGACCATTGAGTTATTGTACGTAGTACATATAACTCAATGGCACTGACTTACCTTCGGGAGCTCGGATCGGACGGACATTGATTGCATTATATCAGTGTTAGTTTAATGTTCACGTAAGCCATTTCTTTTAGATTTATTTTGTTTTCGTTTGCCAAAGTAATTGTTAAGTTATTACAATTTTATTCGATTAATTTCTTATTAATGTTGTTAAATTCATAGACTTAATAAAAAGTATAGACGGAGCGTTCTCAACAATGAAATGAAGCCAGTTTTTTGACAACCGCAAAACATGTGTGCGCTTAGTGAGAGTTGCCGTGTAGT